>CAIGRP010050961.1:0-22164 GCA_903798385.1 Fraxinus cuspidata
TGGTGGAGATTAAAATCAAATTTTTAGTAAATTTGATAAAAAGTTAAATAGTTATGGATTCCATGAAATATGTTATCAAAATTAATTGCTAGTTTTGATTTAAATTAAAATTTAGATTTCAATTGATATCAAACGTGATTTTACAAAAAAAAAAAAAATTCAAAAGTTGGGGGGGGGGCCACGTGCCCCCCAGGACCCCCCTAGGTCCGCCCCTGTGTGAGAGGGTATAACATTCTCGGTAAGGACAATTCGATACAAATAATTTTATTCATAGTTAAAAGATGAGTTATTTCTTTGTTTTCGTCCACCATTCTTATTTACACATCTCACTCTAAATTTATCCTTATTAAAATTTTATAAAATTATTATATTCATCTACATTTTATTTCAACATTATCCTTATTAGATTTATTTTTTTAAACACTATATATTATACTACTTGTATACAGGCACCACCGTTTTTATTCGTTGCACTATATTTTAATTATTTTAAGGTCTAACTTTGTTCATTGTAATATTTATATCTTTAACTTTTGTTCGTTGAATTTTTTTATTTTCAACTTTTCATTTATTATTATATGTAATCATTGATATGATTTCTGTCAAAATATTATATTTAAGCGTTTTAAATTAGAAAAGAATATTTTGTTGCACTTTTGTATTAATTGTTTTTATAAATATGATGGACAAATAATCATTTTTATCATTTCAATGATTTTTTTTACGAAATATGTCATCAAATATACTACGATGCACTAATTATTGAAAGTTAGAGGTAAACGCTTAGACAAAAAATTAAGAATATAAGTATTATAATAAGTAAAATTTAATTTTTTTTAAATGCGATTAAACTGTGGTGTAATAATTGAAAAAAAATTGTGAATATATAATTAAAAATGGAACATTGAACTCTGAAAATAATGTCCCGGCATGTTGAAAATATTTCCACGACTGATAGTATACGTTCTCCTCATCTAAATCTAATCGACCTCCAGATCAAAAAATCTCTCACTCCCCGAAAATATGAACCAAACAAAAATACAAAGAAAAAAAATCCAGAAAAAAAAATGTCCTCGTGATCAAAATCTTCTACTCATTTCTGCTTATCTCCAATTCTCTCTCTTCAATGGAAATCATTCTCTCTCCTCACTCGTTCTGTCCCCTTTTCAAGGCACCTTCTTTTTCCTCTCCCTCTCTCCAACCCAAATCAAATTCTTGGCTCAATCCCATTTGCTGCACCCTCAAAAAACAATCTGTTAAACAATCTTTTACCACACCCACAAGTTGGTTTTCTCAAGTGCATCAGGGATTAGCAGCGCTTGCCATTTCTTTGGCCCTAAACTTTTGCCCAATACTACCTAATGAATCTGCATTGGCTTCTGAATTTGATGTTTTAAATGATGGTCCACCAAAGGAGACATATGTTGCTGATGATGCAGGTGTGCTCAATCGCGTAACGAAGTCTGATTTGAAGAGATTGTTGTCGGATTTGGAATCAAGAAAAGGCTACCACATTAACTTCGTCACTGTCCGCAAGCTCACTGTAAGTGTTTCTAGTAGGTGCCGCAAACACAGGAAAGAGTGTGTCGTGATAAAGTTATAGCTCATTGGTTTTAGTATTTAGATTTAAGAATGTCTAGGGAGGAAACACATATATTTATTTAAATTTAGTCTTAAACGTGCTCTCACTTGCAGTCTAGATTCTATTTGGTGGAGATTATGATAATTTGCATAAATGGGAGGCCGCGTGCGTGTGTATCTAAAAACAAAAGGGCTGTTTTCTTTACCATTTTCAAGTCATTTTCTGTTTTCGATTTTCCAAAACAATGAAAACGCGTTCTCTTTCCCATTTTTGAAAACAAGTTATAATCAAGTCAAAATTTTCAAAACGCGTTTTGGGCGTTTTCAAAATAATTTTTCAAAATATCANCCATTTTCAAGTTATTTTCTGTTTTTTATTTTCCAAATCAATGAAAACGCGTTCTCTTTCTCATTTTCGAAAATACGTTTTTGAAAACAAGTTATAATCAAGTCAAAATTTTCAAAACGCGTAGTTTTCAAAACAATTTTTCAAAATATCAAAAATAACACATTTTCAAAAATGAACGCTCAAAACACAAAATGAATTCAAAACTCAAAACACAAAACTGAAACACAAGAAAACAGCCCCTAAATTGTTAGAAAGGGGCACGATAATTCTTGAAATTTAGTTTTCAACCCTGATTTGTTCATGTTCTTTACCAAAGAGCAAAGCCGATGCATTTGAGTATGCTGACCAAGTTCTGGAACGTTGGTATCCAACTGTAGAAGAAGGCACCAACAAGGGCATAGTTGTACTAGTTACCAGTCAAAAGGAAGGTGCAGTTACAGGTGGCCCTGATTTCGTCAAGGCTGTTGGTGATACCATTCTTGATGCTACTGTATCGGAGAATCTTCCAGGTATCACGTCTTTTTCATTTCTATCCAAATTGTGATGATTGTACTAAACGTTATTGATAGGAATGCATGGTTGAGTATATAGGTGCACACTGCTCTAGAGAGTTAGGGCACAATCAAACTTTCAAAAAAAGTTGCGGGTAAATTTAAAAAAAAAAAATCATTCCACGTGTAAATTTACATCACATCCGAAAATCTACAAAAAAAAAAAAAAAATCATACCACATGTAAATTTACATCCGAAAATGTACATGGGGTATAACTTTTTCGGATATAAAATTTCGAAAATTTTTATGTAAATTATATTGAGAAATTTGTCGCGCAAAAATAATAAACGTTAATGAAATAATTGAAAAAATTGGAAGAAAAGACAGAGTTAAACGCTTATTTTTAAGTGCACATTTGACACACTTTTAACTATTTTCGATGTCTGTTTACACTGTTCAATATGTTTATGATGTAGTTCTTGAAATGAGCTTCGAGACGACGTAGGCGATTTGTGGGTTTGGCTAGCGTATGATTGTCGGAGAAATTTTAAAATTGACATGTTATCGAAATTCTCGAAATATTAGTTTGAAACTGCCTATTTTGACAAGCTGGAACACTTGCTACTGTTGGTCATTTCGCGCGCCATTAATGACGTAGAAGACTAGGATGTGAACATTTCGAAATGACATTAAAAATACAATATTTCGACTTCATGTGGCATCCCGTAATGACTTCTAAAATTGAGACAAAAACAAAGAAAATTAAAAAAATATGCGCAGAAGTTGGCAGGTCACGTGACCCCTAGGCCACCCCTTGTGTCCGCCCCTGCTCGTAGACATGTTTATGCTTGATGAAAATTAGAAGTTCCACGAATCCTTTTTGTAACTGGATGAAACTAGCAGTATTAGGAGGATTTTGAGAAGGATATCAAAAAGTGGCTTTGTGAAACTTCGATTTTTGTAAAAGTGCTCACTTCAGAGAGTTTTCTCCTATTTTTGTAGATAAATGATAAGTTCAACCAATTTGGGGAGGTTACACATTGACACTGAATATTGTTTTTAACCGTGCATAAACAGATATTTTAAGTATGAGAAATAGTTGAAGATCATCATAGGCAGAGATCAAACTTTGCCTTTTTAACTTACATTGAAATGTTAAGGTGCTTTTTCCATATTTTCTGTCATGCATTCAGGAAATTTTTTTTTATTTTTATTTTGAGTGAATCTCTTTACTCATGGACCCTAGTGGATGAAATTTTCCTAGGTGGATAATATTGGCTCACACGTTTAAGCAAAATGATGTTGAAATACTACATAATCATTAGCATTTTAGGAGTCTATCCTCAGGGACATTGCTGATTATCTTTTGTAGTCCTAGCCACGGAAGAGAAGTACAATGAAGCACTGTTTAGTGCTGCCAAACGGCTTGTGGCTGCCATTGACGGGCTCCCTGATCCTGGAGGCCCCCAGTTTAAGGACAACAAAAGAGAATCTAACTTCAAAACCAGGGAGGAGACAGGAGAGAAACGAGGGCAATTCACCCTTGTAGTTGGAGGTTTGTTAGTGATTGCTTTTGTTGTTCCTATGGCACAATACTATGCTTATGTCTCAAAGAAATGAAATTATTACATCTTTTTCTTATCCGGAATTTTTTATTTCTCTTAAGAGTTGAGTGAATGTACAAAATGTTCACCAAATGTTCATATTGAATACTTGATTTTTATAACCTTAAATCGGTAAATTAGTTTCATGCAAGATCCTTTTAGCTTTCTTTCCTGTCAGTAGCCTCTGATAGTTCTTATCATAAAGAATTTTCAGTGGACATCAAAAGTCATAATCCAGGAACCTAAATCAAATATGAAACATGTAAAGCAGAGATACGCGCCTCTGGAAGTATAATTTTAGAAGGAAAGGCATCTTGTCTGCAAGTGGTAAATCAGTGTATTTTCCAGTGAGAATCTGTGTTGCAGCCTGTGTAATGAGTCCCATCCTTGTTCACGTATTCTGTACTGTCATTGCAACCTTTGGCCAGTCAACAGCATTTCTGAACTGAGCACGAGCTGGATATGGGACGAGCCGAGTGCGAGTTGGCTCGTTCCAAAAATCCTGGCTCAGCTCGCCCCTTGGTGCACCAGGTTTTCGTTTCGGTTCGCCTTGCGAGCCAACTCATTCTAGCCAATGAGTGGCTCGCACGAGGTTTTCGTTGTTCAGCTCGACTCACACCGAGCGGCTATTCCCACTTAACACCTTAGCTCTTTGGTTCTTTGTTGGACAAGCTCATCTTAATGGAACAATAATTCTCATGCCAACATCTAAGTTCCTGGTGGGACTACTGTTCGGAACGTGGGAGTTCGACGCGTTGATAAACCTTGAAAAGTGTTATTTACAATTGAGAAATAAATATTTCCATGCTGGATGAAAAAAGATTTATTCGCCTGATAGTATTGGCCACAATGCATATCCTTAAATTAAGGACCTTAATTAGTGTTTTAATAGAGTTATTAGGACCTTAATTAGTGTTTTATTAGAGTTATTAGCACAATGCGCCTTTAGGTTCGAAATTCATTCTACAAAACGTTTCCACCATACTCTTTTATTTATTTTTATTTATTTATTTATTTATTGTTTCATATTTACACCTTTCATTACCAAAATCATCATTTCTATTCATTTTATCTAAATTTTCGATAAAAAGCTATAAAACGACGAATGTACCCTCATATTTAAATAAAACAAAAAGGGAAAAAAAATAAAGATTTAATTGCAATTATACTTTCAAATATTAAAAAAATACAAATGAGTTTCAAATAAATTATTAAAAAATTTTGGGAGGGGTATTTCATTTTTGGGAGGGGGGAATGGAAGGGGTTGTTCTTTTCGTATTTCAATTTTTAGTTTTTAGTTTTGAATTCATTTTTAATTTTGTGTTTTGAAATTGCTGAAAATACGTTATTTTTGTCATTCTGGAAAATTGTTTCTCAAAACAAAAAACAGGAAAACGCGTTTACTTTGAAATTTTTAGAATATTTTTTTATAACCTCAGTATCATGTAAATGAAGCATGCCCTAGCATATTTCAAGAGCTACCCTGCATTCAACAAAGCATATGAGATTGTTAATAGAAATCTAGGCATTTTCTTCTCACAATGATTGTATATGTGGCTCATATAGAGTGGAACACAAGTTTACCGGATCAAAATTACCGATACCGGAGTGGAGTGGAGTGAGGGGAGCAGAGCACACCGAACGGAACGAAACGGAGCGAAGCGACGACATCGGCCTTGTAGGTTTAATTCACTGTTAGTTTGCCGGTGACACTAAATAGGTTGGGGGTGTGGGGGCATGGTACAGTATATGTGTATTTTCTTGTACGGACCCTAAAATCTTGTATGATTTTGGACTTGAGTTAGAGTTAGTATAAATAGTAATGATATAACCATATTATTCATACTGAATAAAAATCTCTATTTCGCTCCTTGTGGACGAAGGCACATCGTCGAACCACGTTAAATACCTGAAGGCAATTGCGTCCGGACAAAAAATTCGAATCGAATCAAAGGTATCGGTTCTTCTTAGATTAAATACCGAACGAGTACTAGAATCAACGAGAATTGTTCGATTTTCGATTTTAGACTAAGACTCGAATTTTCATAAATTTTAAAAATAAAAAATATTGAATAATTCAAATTATTTTAATTTTTTTCTAAATAATTTTGTCGATTAACTAATTAACTGATTCATTGCAAGTGTCCAGCCTCCAACTCTAAAAGCTCAAGTCCAACTCCCAATTAGATTTGAAGGCTTGAAACAAAGGAGTCAATATGATGGAATCATTTTAGTGCTATAATTTATTTTTTGGTAATTTGTGTATATTGGTGAATGAACTTTTTTGGACAATTTATTAATTATATATCTTTAAATTGGATTACGTCATTTTGTAATAGTTATGATTGAAAATATCATTTGTTGGATTAATAGTGCTGTAACAAATGTTAAAAAAATAACTATTGTATGAAATAGAGTTGAACCGAACCAAATCGATTTCATAATTAAATTTGGATCCGACATTTCATTTACTAAATATTCGAAAATTTTGATTTGGCTCGATTCTCTTTACAACCAAACCGAACTGAATTGAATCATATCCAGCTCTAACCACATCGGGTTGATACATAGTTATCCTTGAATTATGGACTTTGATCAGTGTTTTATTATTTATTTTCTATTTGATACGGTAAATTGAACCAATTAAAAATGATAAGAAATAAATTATATAGCATATATTTATTTCATATTTCCGTACAGTTTTATTCAAACCAATATATCAATCATACACAAAAGATTAAGTTTTTTCTAATGTAATATAAACACTTTAGAAACTTCAAAAAAAAAAAAGAAAAAAAACACTAGAATTTCTGTCCACAAATTGCAATAGTTCAGGGCGGATGGTTTTGCATTCTTTATTCCATTTATACAATTAATTAACGAAAAGTCAAACTTTTTCCGCATTATTTTCTTAATAATACAATTAAGAAAACTTTAATCAAAATTCAAGCCATCATCATTTGCTGAAATTCATGATAATCAAGTTCGCCATTACCATCCATATCATAAACTTGAATCATGGCCACACACTCGTCATATGATTTCGAGTCCCCTAATCGACTCAAAACCCTCTGCAAGCTTCTGGGCGTGATCCGACCCGACCCTTTCTTCAATTCAAATGTTTCGAAAGCCCTTTTCAAATCCTCCTCTTCACTTTCTTTCTCCATTAGTTTCATAAAATCTTGAAAATCAAGAAAATTATCCTTATCTGTATCAAGATTATTGATCACTATTTCAGCATCCTCGTGTGACATATACTCTCCTACAGATCCAAAATAAGAACTCAGTTCATATGCAGAAATTTTTCCATCATTGTCCCCGTCAAAACGACGAAAAACTTCCTTGAATTCCTCCTCTCTTGAGTTGATACAGCTCGAGCTTCTTCGTGGTGTCATAATTGGTGATTTCGGAGTCCTAGGAGAGTTTAAGGATCTTGATCTGGGTTTTAGTAAGCTCAATGTAAGCTTCTTCGGAGAAAAAGTACGAAAAGATTTGGAAATTTTAATGGGTTCCATTTTTGTGACACAGAGAGGAGTTTCTGACCCTTAATATATAGGGATGAAGATCGAGTATTGTGTAAAAAGATTTTCAGTGAAAAATGATAGAGGAAATTGTGGGGCATGTATCATCAGTCTTGGAAAGTTGGGGCATTGGAATTGCCGTGAAATTGCTAGGTAGAAGTTTAGGTTTAACTTTCGAATGCAGGAAGCTGCATGGAAATTTCTTGGGGGCCTAAAGAATTGACCTTCCACTGGCCTTTCTCGAGTCTCACGTAGGCATCACGCAACTCTTTAAAGTTTAAACCGGATTTTAAGTATAATTTAATAAAAATTAATAAAATACATGATTGAAAAGTTGTAGATGATATAATCATGTGATTAGAATTAATTATCGACTTTGACTTAAATTAAAATCTCTATCAAATAAGGGCTAAATGTCTCGTTACATCACTATTTGACCGTATTTTTTTAAATTTTGTTTTTTTTCTTTTCAAATTCGTTTTTAATTATATATTTTATGGGGCTTATATTTTTTATCAATTTTTGAATCACAAATTTCATCTACTTTTCTTGAAATTTACTAAAAATTTAATTTTTAGCCGAACCAAATTGAGGTTAAAAGTGTGGACGAGTTAGCTGGGCTCCCCTCTCTATTTTACACCTCGGACAATGGTAAGGGTTCGAGAGAAAGTGGAGCTGGGAGGTATGGCAATGTAGGATTATGAAAGAACAAAACTAGTATTTTGTTTGAAATTTTTGAAGTGTAAATAAAATCTCATAACATACTTTTAAGTTCATTCTAATGTTTGAAATTGTTCAATCCTTTAAGGTTCATTCTATTGTTTTAAATTGTTCGATCGAGTCAGATAGACACGTTGGTACTTTGAAAACGCGTACAACTTGCAAGCATAAACATATGGGTCGCAATTAAGTCTACGTGCAAAAACCAAAAAAAGTTACCTAACAAATTTAGGTTTTCCAATTTTATTAGTGGCTTTGGACATTCAAAGATCATTGGGCCCTTGCCTAACTCGAAACGCATTAAATTTGGTATATAACGCAGTGTATGGATAATCATAACATTTCAATCATCTTTGCCTAATATTTGTAAATATTATTTTCATGCGATGAGCCTTTATGTTTACTGGGGCGGAGCTACCATGGGCCTGGTGGATCGCGTAATCCACCAGCTTAAAGTTGAATTTTTTTTTTAAATAAAAAATCAGATTTCAAAAACTTCTATAACGATCCAATTAAAATTTAATTTTAATTCCCACCAAACACACTCTAATTATTTGTGTTATTGTGTCTCATTATTTGGAATTCAGAAATGGAAATATATTTGTGAATTGTGATTTGTCATTTGGGATATTTAATCCATGTTTGGTCCGAATTAAAATATGATTTTAATCCAAATAATCAATATTAACCACATATTTCATGGGTCACACAACTTTTCAACCACACATTTCAAAAACTTCTATCAAAATCTGTTAAAAATCTAATTTTAGCATATGTTTGGTATTCATTAAAATTCTCATTCTCATTCTTCTACTTATTTTCAACCACACATTTTTCAATAAAATAATATTTTCCATCACATCAATAACTTTTCATTCTTTTTGAACCACACATTCTCTATCAATCTACTATTTCAGAATACATTCTTACAAAATAATGTGGGTCAAACACACTCAACCAAGCACCCTCTAAATTTTTTACTTGGGTTTTGTGAGATTTAATTTGGGAACTTCATCAAATTATAAATTATTTTGTGATTTGTATTGATGGTATGATCACCTGTATTTATCATGCTTTGAGGTTTAGAGTTTCAATAATGAATCACCCTTGGGGTACAAGGTGGAACCCCCACCGATACCTTACAATTTGAGGGGTGGGAATTTTTCGGCCATTTTTTATTATCGTGGATCCCGCATGGGATCCACCAATGTGAGGGTTGGTAAAATATCTGTCAAATTATTGTAGGTACATTTGGCTTTATCCTTAAATAATGTTAGATGTACAGAATTTAGTTCACGGATAGTCCCCAGAATTTTGTATGTAATGAGGTGACTTTTACTTTGACTTAAAAATGAAAATATCATTGCCACTCACTCTTTCTCTCTCTACAGTGTTCATAAAAATGTTATGAATCCAGAAAATTTGTAATTTTATCTTAAATTTAAGGGTCGTTACAAGGCGTCAAACATAGTCGAAATATTACATTTTTAATATCATTTTAAAGTGCTAACGACCTAGCTTTTCACATCGTTAACGGCGTGTGAAACGACCAATCGTAATAAATGTTACGGTACATCAAAATAGGTTGTTCCAAATTAATATTTCGAAAATTTCGATAACATGCCAACTTTAAAAATTTTCCAACATTTGTATGTTAGTTGAATCCATAAATCACCTACGTTATCTCAAGCTCATTTCAAGAACTATATTATTGACATATCGAATTATTCAAATGAATATCGAAAATGGTTAGACGTGCGTCAAACGTGCATTTTTAAAAAAAGACGTCTAACTCTTATTTTCTTTAAAAAATCTCAATTATTTCATTAATGTTTATTATTTTTGCACCACAAAATTTTCAATATAACTTACATCATTTTATTAGAAAATTTTACATAGGGTATGGCGTCAAAATTTTAAGATATAAAAAATTTATCAGGAGATTTTCAGATGTAAAAATAATCACAAGGAATATTCCATATAAAGCATTAACAATTTTGTGAGTAATTTTTACGGCCATAATTTTTCCTAATAAAACACTTTCCCATCGAAAAAAATTTATTAGGAATTTTTCGAATGTAAAAATATTTGAGAGAAAAAAGTAGTATAACGATTCATACCTCATATAAAGTAACAAAAAATTTAAGAAAATATTACATTAGAAATTTTTTTACGCTATACCATATGAAAAATTTCTTCATAAAATGATGTAAATTATATTGATAAACTTGTAGTGCAAAAATAATAAACGTTAATAAAATAATTGATTTTTTTAAAGAAAACACGAGTTAGATTATTTTTGATGTTTGTTTGGACCATTCAATATGTCTTTGATATTGTTATCAAAATAAGTTTTGAGATGAGGTATATGATTTATGGATTCGACTAGTGTATGATCGTCAAAAAAATTTAAAGTAAGCAAATTCTCAAAATTCTTGAAATATTAGTTTGAAACGACCTACTTTGACGTGTCGTAACACTTACAACGATTGGTCGTTTCATACGATCTTAACAATGTGATAAACTAGTTGTGAACACTTCGAAATGATATTAAAAATGTAATATTTCAATTTCATTTGACATTTTGTAATGACCATGAAAATTAAGATAAAAACATCATATATTTAAAGAATTTATAATATTTTTAAGCGAGCACCGGGGAGAGAGAGTGTGTGTACAATGGTATATTTTATTTTTTAAGTCGAAGTAAATTAAAAATTCTGTAAACTACCCGTGAAGGCGTGAAGCATGTTACGTACATCTAGCATCATTGTTATTGTTATAGTCTTGTTGGTACAGTGTCCGCAACATGGCTAATCTTACACCATTTTTTTACTGTAGTCATTATTGATTCATAAAATTAATTTGTTCAACGATAGTTACTGATTGTCGACGGTCAATAGTCAACGATTAACATTTGGTCTGTTCAAGTTGAAATTTTGTGTCGGGCTCGTCACTACTAGAGATAAAAAGTTACCTACATGAAATAATACAAGTATATATATGTGTTTCTCCTTTAACGCTTAGCAGCTCAATCTTCTCTTCAATGCTTTTTTTTTTCACAACCTTTTTGCAAGTTTAATTGTGCTTCTAACTCAAAATGTTTGCGTCCGCTACTTTATATGCATTAATGATATTTACGTATAATGGTTGCATAAACGGTGGGGTGAAGAAGACGTATGCATTCATGAATGTAAATAGGAACATTTAAGATTTTTAATAGATCTATGAATGGATTACTTGTAAGGACAATTATTGTCCCTCATCATTAACCCTTTTTTACATTCGTCTAACTCCTTGTTTGAGCCATATTATTTTTTTCATTTCCATTTTTCTACTCATTTTTAACCACACATTCTTCAATAAAATAATATTTTCCATCCCATCAATAATTTTTGAGCACTGCTTGGGGTACAGGGTAGGGGTTCACAAAACCCCCACCGATACCTCACAATAGGGGGGGTGGGTGGGATTTTTTGGCCATTTTTTATTATCATGGGTCCCGCATGGGGTCCACCAATGTGAGGTAGGTAAAAATTCTGTAAAATTAATTCATGTACATTTAGCTTTATTCATAATTTTTCCTTCTATTTCAACCGCATATTCCTTATCATATAAAAAAATGCATTCTTGACTAAAAAATATGCACCAAACAGCAAGCGATGAGTAAATGAATATGTACTACTTTAGATCCATTAGAATATGGAGTTAAAAATAAAATACGATTATTTGACGAGCTCAAATGACGTTATTATAATGATTTAAATATCGATTGTGTTATGTGTACGTAATGACTTACATATATATGATGTCACGAGATTTGATTGTGTTAAAATTCCTATATACAAATAGTATTGTTATTTAAATATAAGTAAAATTCATCCGCTAAAGTATAGACAGTTTATTTGAAGAAGATAAATATTTAGTGCCCGTCTGATCGAATTTATTTGGGAATAATGAGTTTGGAATATTATTTTTTTGGAGAATACGAGGTTAAAAAGTAAGAAAACTTTATTGGTTTGTATGTAGAATATTTTATTGTGTGAATGTGTGGTGGATAAATGTTATTGTAGCAAACAATTTAATTTGTTAAATGATGATAAACAGAGCTTTAGTCCCTGTTTGATGGGATTAAAACCATATTTTTTTAGGGTTCTCTATGGAGTATCGAATATTCGAATCTCCACGACAGTAGAAAGTCAACATTTATGTTGGAAGACAACATTTAAATTTTGGGAGACAGCATTTATATTGGAAGACAGATGTCTTGTGAAAGAGAACCCCCGGATATCCGGTCCAAGTGTGTATAAGCTGTGACCGTATTCGAATTAACCCTGGTGACGAACCAGGGGGAAAGACCGTCACTCCTTAAGATTAGTTGGGTGAAAATTGGACAACTGAGTCATAAAAAAAAATCATATTTTTAGTAAATTTGAATGAAAGTTGATTAAATGTGTGATTGAAAAGTATCGTTGATTTCGATTTAAATTAAAATTCTGATATTAATCAACACCAAACATGGACTTAATAAATGATACATTATATATAAATATATTGATTTAGAAAATTATTAAAATCATTGAGTTAAGCTTTTAAAAAAAAAAAAAAAAAAGGGGTTCGAAACATGCACCTCATATACATATTGAAATGTATGAGCTTTTACTTTTGTTGAATAAAATATTTTTAATTTTTTTGTTGGATAATGCCTCTAGTACAAATTTAAATTCATTTAAAATCAACAATTAATTTCAACCATATCTTTCATGGTCTCACAATTTTTTAACNAAAATCAACAATTAATTTCAACCATATCTTTCATGGTCTCACAATTTTTTAACTATACATTTAATCAACTTTTATTAAAATCTACTAAAAATCTAATTTTAATATTCGGGACAATAGAAAGAAAAAATGTACCGCTATTTACATCCACATTTATATATTTATCTCACTCTATATCAATTTCTATTAAAAATTTTAAATTTTAAAAAACTACTATTTTCATCCACTTCAAATTTCAATATTGTTCTTATTAAATTCATTCATTTAGACATTATAGATCCACACAAATTTTCTATATTCATTCCACTCTATATACGTGCCTAATATAATTTTAAAATTTTAAAAAATTACTATATTCATCGAATCACTATCAACATCTAATTATTTTTTTCTTTTCTATATTGTCATGTCAATGTTTTAATATTTAATTATAAATGTTAGCAAATCTCTTTTTTTTCTTGAATATATTTGATTCTCTCAAGAGTACACTGTTTACGCAACCAAATAAACCCCTCATCAAATCATATGTTAATTAATTAATTTTTTTGCTTATACGTGTTTTGGTCGATAATTTTAAGTTTGTTTCATTATATAATGTAAGAATAATTGGATATTTGTAGAAACTTATTTTGAAATTTCTCATATACTTTCATTTGTTAAGCTAATACTTAAAACAAAGCATAGAAAATAAGATTCCATTTTTCACATCATGAAATAATTATAACTAAAATAATGCGTTGGTTTTTTTATTATTTTTTTAGTTGAAGTGGTTCTTTTACAATTTGTAGGGTTTTAAGATTTTAGTTAAAGATAATTTTATCATTATTTGACTTCTAGTTAAATACAAATTCCGAATGAATAATTAGAGATTCAAAGAATTTATTCAAATAAAATTTAATGAATGAATTTAGAGCGATATATTTTTATTTGATTTTTTAATATGTCTATTTAATTAAATTTATATAAAATTTAAAATATAATATAATTATCCTTCTAAAAGTGGTAATATATATATAAAAATTGTGTAGGTAAATAGATAAAAAGAGTTATACTAGCAGAAACCCACCCGCGGAGTCGATTACTGAAATAACGGAACTAAAGGAACCCTAGTTGGCGCGCACCGTTGAAAGAATTTTGTAAACCCTCAACGGCGGATTTTCAAATTTCTTCAAGGCGAGGCGTGGAACCCTAGCGATGGCGGAAGAGAAAGAAGAAGAAAAATCCTTCAAAGATTTGGGAGTAAATGAACAATTAGTTGATGCCTGTGACAGTTTGGGCTGGAAAGTCCCCACCAAGATACAAATTGAAGCTATTCCTCTTGCCCTTGAAGGGAAGGACATAATCGGTCTCGCCCAAACCGGTTCGGGTAAAACTGGTGCCTTTGCCATCCCAATTATACAAGCTCTTCTCGAAAAAGAGCAAGCCTTTTTCGCCTGCGTGCTATCCCCAACACGTGAACTTGCCATCCAAATTGCTGAACAGTTTGAAGCCTTGGGGTCCGGCATCGGCCTAAAGAGTGCAGTGGTAAAATACGATGCTTCAGTATTTAGCTACTAAATTTATGGATATAAAGTAATTTTAACACACGTTTCTTGTTTAATTTTTTATTTGTTGGATATTTTTTCATTGATTAGAGTTGTCAAAAATATTTTTGCAGCTTGTGGGAGGGGTAGACCACGCACAACAGAGCATTTTGCTTGGGAAGCGGCCACATATTGTTGTAAGTCTTCTTATCTTCTGCTGCACTCGGGCCTATTTTTAACTTTTTTGTGCAAGATTAATATTAGCCAAATGTATTTTCAAATCTGTGAGTACCCAAAGCAGCTATGCAAGCACAGAGTGTCGTCAAGTGGATGAAAGAAAAGAAGGGATCTCATTTGAATTCGATTTTATACTTTGTTACATTGATGGTTTTAAATTCAAATACAGAGCTACATAGATGTAAATGAAACTTGAGAGAAATGGAGGTATTGATGAAGGGTAATGTGTCTGCCACAGTAAGCCATAAAAGATTGTAGCAGAATATGGAAAGGGAATGGAAGAAAATATGTCATTAAGAAAGTGTTAGTGATTATTCACCTGTAATTTTACGGTGCTCGTCTTCATATCAGCCAATTGCAAGTTGGAATTAATCAGATTGGTAATACCTATTGGGTTGTGAGTCAAAATGCGAATCTGTCATTTGATTACATTCCATATTTTAGGTCTCAGCTCCTCACTTAGTGGCAGATCAGGATGGGCCAGTAGAATAAAAAAATAAATTCATGCATGACTGATATCTCTGATTTGGTTCTCTCTCTCAGCGAAGTTCTTAATCAAACTACCATTCTTTATTAAGATTCTTGGTTCAAGTGGAGATACATATCGTTCTCTAAAGTTTTAGAACATCCGCAGCTACTTTAGTTTGTATTCCTGATGGATATTAGTTTTCTTGTTCATGCATTTATTTGTAGTGTTGACCATTGGAAATGATTATTTTGTTGACCTACTTCTTGTAGGTGGCAACACCTGGCCGTCTTGTTGATCATCTCTCTAATACCAAGGGATTCTCTCTTCGTGCATTGAAATACTTGGTGGGACTCCATACTGATTCAGCTCCCTCTTTCTATCCAGCTCTATTATAATTTCGTGAAATAACACTCTGGATATTACAAAATTAGAGTTGAATACAAATTAACGTTTTAACATTTCTCAATATGTAATATTCCACCTTTAGATTTGAAGGATAGTCAAATCTGAGAAATTACTTGTAAATACCCATGAGAAATTAAGGAAACCATAACTAGATTGCTTGCTTTTTTTTTTTTGGTATCTTAAATATATTATGATATGAAAGTGCTTTGAATTTGAGTTGTAAGAAGAATGAAGATAAAATGTTGGAATTTATCAGGGCATTGACTATATGTCTAAATGTCATGTGAGCATGTGATTATTTATTTATTTATATGACAGGTACTAGATGAAGCAGATAGATTGCTAAACGAGGATTTTGAGAAAACAATTGATGAAATTTTGGGTGTTATTCCTCGTGAACGGAGAACATATTTATTTTCTGCAACAATGACTAAAAAGGTATGCAAATTAATGGTCATGCCATAAACTTGTGTACATATGTTCTATCCATCATTGTTAAGTCATACTTTTGTGACTGTGGATGTAACACGGTAGTCAACATTTTTGTGCGTTGGCTGTTGTTTTCCTGTTACATGATTTCTTATTCCTTCTTTGTATGTTAATCTTGTTTGTTATCATGCAGATCACAGACCCCTTCCCTCTAGTCAGTTTAATTTCTCAAACAAACTAATAAAAGGAAAAAGAAGAAAAAAATAACTAGATAGATAAGCTCTTGCTTATCAATTACTTCCAGTCTGCAAAGTGCATCTTATAATTTCATGAGATTTGATTATATTGTTTGGCGTTTTTAATGTTTTGTGGGTGATCTTTTATATGCATTTTTACTAATCTTTTGGCAATATGTCTTAGAATGTTCTTACTTTTTTTCTGGTTAACATTTTTATGTATAGGAGAAAAAATGTTATTTACATTTTGCCTTGCTTTTCTTGCTTCTGCATATACTGTATCTAATCAATATATTCAAGACTTCCGAGTTTTCTGTAGTCAATTTCATTGATCCACTCAGTTACTGGATTTGAATTGGCTGCAGCTAGCAGAAGCAAATCGAAAGTCATTACATTTGTCATCTGTGTGCAGTGGACCAAAAAGCTCAATCCATTTGTTACAGGGATATTTTCTTAGACAGGCCTTAACTGGCTCAAGAGTAAAAGAAAACCTAGATAAATTTTCCTTTATTCTCATTTGCTGTGGCTATCGAGTTCTGTTTCTTTTTGCTCCATGTATAGCCCATGTAAATAATCTTTACAAAAAATTAGATATCAGTTATTTGCAAGGAAATGGAATGTAGTTGCAAATAATCTCAATTGCCTAATAAGTTCTGTTTCTCAATGTAACAGGTGAAAAAGCTCCAGAGAGCTTGTCTAAAAAATCCTGTGAAGGTATATTGTGCACGTACTGGCTTGTCATTTTTTAAAAATTATCATTGAATATTTGTGTCATTTGTTTTTTTATACTATAGATTGAAGCTGCATCCAAATATTCCACCGTTGATACGCTTAAGCAGCAGTATTGCTTTGTTCCGGCAAAGTATAAGGTATGTACTTTCTATAGCTTCAATTTTGCATACAAGAGACTTCCTAATGTTGTATGCTGGTCCTCTATGAAGCCACTGTATGAACATTAAGACAGTGATTATTGGATATTATTGGAATTATATGTTTGTACGTGTTAGTTTGTCTGGATAAGGTGGAAAATATTGAGTCAACATTTTGGTACAACAGTGTGGTTTTAGTCCATATTGTGGTTCTTCTAGTGCTAACTCATCATCACTTCACCTATTACTCTTCTTACTATGGGGCAATATGATTGTAACATCCTACAGCAAAACGTTGTGGGAAAATGGGCACTGTTTATCACATCACATGGTGAGTCACTAGTTCAACTCCTGGTACCTTTTGGGTAGTGGATAATTTTAGCCTAATTGTAATAGGTCGAGCTTTATACCTGCCCAATTCTGTACTTCCTTACAGGGCTGCTGAGTTAAATGTTACTTATAGAATATGATTGTTCAACAAATACAAACATTAGGGGTAAAACTATTATGAATTTAATTTTTACTGGTTGGAATGAACTTGGAGAAAAGTTCAGATTAAAAATATGTTTGGGAAGTGTTTATAAACCTTTTAAATTATAAATAGATAGGAATGAGTAGTGTGGATAGTACTTGTGAATTCCTCAAAATGTGTGGATGAAAAATGATTTGAGTGCTTATAAAGAGTTTATAAACATGAGCCAAACATAGGCTAAGTAAAATAGAACCTTTTTTTTTTTGCTGTTCTCTATACCATGTTTCTGCAATGGTAATTATATTAAAGTAGAAGTTGCAAGATATTCTTTGCGAAGTTGTTCTTCTTTTGGTTTTTGATTTATATTTTTAATTTGCTGCAGGAGTGCTATCTTGTTTTTATTCTCACCGAGAGGCCAGAAAGTACATCTATGGTTTTTACTCGAACATGTGATGCAACTGGTCTTTTGGCTTACCTTCTTCGGAACCTTGGCTTTAGAGCTATTCCAATTAGTGGTCATATGAACCAGGTGTTGTTTAAATATCATACTAACAGATTTGTTGAAGTACTTGTTATGTGTTTGCATGTAAACAGTGTTTTTCCAATATAGCCTGTTTCCGTACACTTTTAATTTCCTTTGGCTTTTATTTGCAGGCAAAAAGACTTGGAGCCTTAAACAAATTCAAGTCCGGAGAGTGCAACATACTTATCTGTACTGATGTTGCCAGTAGAGGACTTGATATCCCATCTGTAGATATGGTTATCAACTACGATATCCCCATCAACTCAAAGGTTAAGCTTTATGCTTTATGGTTTCTAAACTATTTTCTTGTTCCAAACGTGTCTGTTTTCCACGATATCCAATTTCTGAGTTCCCATTTCATGTTGACTGGCTATTGTTAGCGCAACTTGTCTAACATTTTGCTGTTTTCATCCTTTCCATCTTAATTATGTAAATGCAAGTTAACAACTTGTAATACCCATGTTTAGGCTCCATTTTTTCAAAATACATTTTTTTCAAAACTCATTTTCAACCGCGCACATTCTCCCATAAAATAATAATACACGTAAACCCAAAACTTTTTCTTGTTTTTTAACCACACATTCTCCAAAAAAATGACTATTCCAAAATACATTTTTTCTCAAATTTTCATTAAAATGGAGCCAAAACAGTGGCGATATATTTTTCTTCTCTGGCTACCGAAAAGTTATTTTGTTGAAAAAAAAAAGATAATTATTAAGTAGAAAAATCATACAAGACTGCAAGAAGAAGATGGATAGAAAAACATAATCTGTGAATAAAATCCCTCCAAATCATTTTGTGGACTCATTATAACCAAATGAGCAAATGATCACCATATCTCTGACCCATAAACAGTCTGGTGGAACTATAATGGTATGTCGTATTTTCTTCATTATTCTGCTATTGTGAGGTTGGGAAAACTGAGCTGAAATGATGTCTGCTGCTTTTGGCCATCTACTGTAGTATTATAAACTTATAGCTAACATATGTAATATTATGTATAATTTGAATTTTTTGAAATCTAAATTGCTCTTCAAGGTTTCTTCCTCCATGCCATCTCTTTACCAGCACTTGTGCTTAATGTTTCATCACTCCTTAGTGCCTTTGGTCGGTGCTTGTCCCCTTTTAATGTTTGTTACATTCACGAGGTACTATTATCAAGATATGAATTCTCTGCTGTCAAATAAAAAGTGTACTGGCTAGAATGCTACAAAGAGTGCATGTTTGGTTGACCATAAAATCATAATCTAAGTTATTTTAAGTTTTTGGGTCTTATGGAATGTGGGGATAGTGAGTGAGTTGTAGTAGTTTTGGTTAATTCAAAATGTGTGGATAAAAAGTATGTTTGATCAGAAGTGATAATAAAATAATCACCAATCAAACATGCGCAGTCTTCTGGTTTTTGTCAATTTAATCATATATTTTCAATTTGTGAAATATCTTCAGGATTATATACATCGGGTTGGAAGAACTGCTCGCGCTGGACGCTCTGGGATTGCAATTTCACTGATCAATCAATACGAGATGGGATGGTACCTGCAGATAGAGCAACTTATTGGTAAGAAGCACATTTAAATAATGTCTTGGAGGAGTTATCCGACCTTAGTTTCTATAGACCAAATATCGTTTCTGTTTCAGGCAAAAAGTTACCCAAGTACTCTGCTGAGCTGGATGAGGTGTTGCAACTGTTGGAACGTGTAACCGAGGCCAAAAGAATATCTGTGATGGTAGGCATTTAGCATTCTTTTGATATCATAGTTTTAAATTAGTTCTGCTTAGTAAAAGTTGGTTGCTGAAGTTGAACTCAGGAGTTGGATATTCTTCTGAATGTGTTAAATTGGTTCACTAATAGGGTGTGTTTGATATGTAGTACTAGACAAGACTAGGCAATACAAACGAATAAGATTTTAACTTTTTTAGGAAAATCCACTACCATCTAGATTGGAATTTTTAAGATCCTACCAAAATATTGATGGCGGGTCCCCATACCTTGTATATTAATAGAAAGAAGTTATGATTTAGTAAGAGACTTACCTCGAGACGTAGCAGAGAGCAATCTTTTAGAAATTTAAAGATGAAGGTACTACTTTCATTACAGAAGTTAAAAATAGGAAAACAAAAGCACGATTTGTAGTACTACCCCCATTATTTAACACCTAGATCATTAAACATTAAGCTACAGCTAAAAATGACCCTCCATGCTGTGCAATTGTTATTTCTTTGATCCATTATATTCTCCTCGGATATATGGGACATATAAGTGACCAAGACGCAAAATACTATTAAGGTCCAATTGAATTTTATTACCTATCAACTCTTTGTAAAATTGCACAGTGCACCCCTCATTAGCTTAAAAATCAGCCACCTTTTATTCCTTCTCTATATATATCAGAGATTCTAAAACTAAAGCCCAACTTGTATGGGTGAATTTAATCATGTTTTGAATACTCCAAAGCCTGCTGCCATTCTCACTTATACATTGCACTGCCATCTACGAATCAGATTCAATCCAGACATGCGCGAGACCAACCTACAACCAAGTCGTAGCCCATCCATAATTGCTCAAAGCTCTGCCTCAAGTTGGAACAAATTTCATAGAATTTATGAAAACCCAGGAAACATTGTCCAAGATATCCGGAATGATAACATAAGATTTTTTTATTTCCTTTCTTTGTTAATATTATCCAGTACTGTAGTCAACATTAACAAACATACTCTTAGTGTCATGTGGGCTTGGCAGTCATTATAAAGAGGTTATAATGAGAGGAGTAATGTGTCCCAGGGAATGTGTGAATATTAAGTAGGCAGTAACTGTAAATGCTTAGTTAAAATTACAGTTTGACCGGAAAGTACGAGTTACTAAAATGAAACCTTAAACGCTGCATTTCTGATACATTTTGAATTGTTGCTCAGATTGCGTTGACATTGTGGGCATTGAATAGATTTCCTTCGAATTCCTTGTTTTCTATTTTGTATCAATTAGTTTGACACACATGGTGGACTAACTATTCTATAGTTTTGCACAATTGAGATATAACTATTCTTAATCATTTTGTTGGACTGTGTTTTGTAGGCAATAGATATAATATCATGATTTTATTTTCTTAAAACTTCTGCAGAAAATCAAAGAAACCGGAGGCAATAAGAGGCGGAAAGGAGGTGAAGGTGATGCCCAGGAAGAGATTGAGAAATATTTAAGTCGTAATAAAGGGAAGTCATTTAAGAAGACAAAAAGATGATGATGAGAGAAGGATCATCTTCCAAGTTTTGTTCTAATTTGGATTTCTCAATTTTGTAGAAAGTATAATTATGTTTCCTTTCGAGGGAAATAACTTTTGTAGGATAAGTTTGATTGTATCTTTTATGGTATACATGAGACTAAACGTGATTATTGGCATCAAAGCTGCAGCCACATATATCATTTTTATAACAAAACTGAATCTGTATACCGTAAAAGTCATTAATGTCATTCATCGTGTTCAATTGTCTATCGAGTATGAACGATCATCTTAACTCGATAGATCAGTTACATAAGTCGTCTCATTTTTATAGCGCGAATCATCTCTTCTAATGTATTTTGTCGATACTACCTCCCATTGATTTCTCATACGCTGACGGTAACACCGCGTATCTTGTATCAAGGATTAGTCTCAGCCAGAAAGAGCAATTATTGAAGCATTATGTCAAAGTGCAATGCATTATATCTCATTATGTCAAAGAAAAACCTCCCTTCTACAAAGCAACTTCTGTAAACAAATACCAATGGCTAAACAAGTAGAAACAATACCAAAAATTATAAAGAATAGTAAGAATCAAACATTTACCTTTGGTGTAGAAGTTTGCAAATCAACATTTCTCGAAGATCCTTCAACATCATATCTCCTCTTGGTCGATTTGACTTGTAAACATTAGATTCACATTCTTTAAAGATGGATCCAACTATATAGGCTA
>CAIGRP010050962.1:0-19036 GCA_903798385.1 Fraxinus cuspidata
TCGAAAAGGGTGAGATCTTTTCTTCTATACACGTACTGGTATATGATTCTCAAACTGTTGACGCATTTGAAGAAGGTTGGAGAGCGATGGTGGACAAGTATTCCTTGCATGATAATGAGTGGTTGTCGGGAATGTATGCGAATAGAGGTCGGTGGGTACCTTGTTTTTTAAAAAGCAGCTTCTGGGCGAAAATGTAAACAACTCAGCGTAGTGAGAGTATGAGTGAGTTCTTCGATGGTTATGCGCACTCGAAAACGTTGCTAAAACAATTTGTGGAACAATACGAGAGAGCATTGAGGAATAAGGTAGCGAATGAGTTTCAAGCCGATTTTAAATCATTCCCACAAATGGTACCGCCTACAACGAAGTATGAGTTGGAGAAACAATTTCAACAAGTTTACACCATTTCAAAATTTCGGGAAGTTCGGGATGAATTCATTGGAAAGGTATATTGCGATCTCATATCTTCGTAAGAGTTACGAAGACTTTTCTGGCACAACCTATGAGGTCCTGGAGGATGTCGTACTTGAAAATTGGGTTAAGAAACAGAAGTTTTTTTTGACATTTGAAAGATAGAAATGCAATGTCGTACTATTATCCAAACGCACCTCACCAACGTGGCGGAAACATTTGATTTTGGATGAACAACATTGATGCAGTTATATTCTCATGGTAATAATAGATGATCATTTGACGGTGGGGAATGCAAGTGTCAAAAGTGAAGACCCAAATGAAATTTGTATGCTTTATCCGAATGTTGTTCTCTGGCCATCCGCAACAGCATCAATTTTGTGAATTTTTGTCAACTCAGAGTGATGTTGTATATGTGATAGCAGTAGTTTATGAAATTTTGCACGCCCTCTTTCATTGCACATGTGATAGCAGTAACTTTCCTTTCTATATATTAATGTGGTTTATGAAATTATGCATTATTCAGTTAGCATTGGTGTATTCAGTTAGCATCGGTATACGAAAATCGGTGAACTGGAAACAATAAGATGTTTTCAATCACATTAACATTTCTGAGATAGAAGTAGTGAATGAAAATTACAAATTCTTCCCAAGCATGTATTACACTAATATTTTTCACTTCACCAACTAAACATCAAAAGTGGTAGGGAACCACACTGCCAACAACATAACTATTATTCATGCAGGTCCCCCTTCCATTTCTTATCCACTTCCACACTTCTATTGGCCGTGCGTATTGTCACGTTCAGCGAAATCTCAATATTTTTTCTTCAGCTATCCGACAAAAGGATTCGAACAAGTGAGAGAACTGTTGAACTTCTTCGACCAGCACATGATCATCGAGTTCACAGTAACGCTACTCAATCCGCCACTGGAACCTCCTTTGTCGAACCATTCCCAATATTTACAATTAGCACTGTAGCAATTAAACATTCAACCCTTGTTCTTTGTGTCCTTCTCGACCTCAAAGCACTTCACAACGCCAATTTTACACCAGGGACATCGTCATTTTTTCAAGCAGTCAACAAACAAGTGACTCTTCTCTTGACAGCTATGACAAAGTCCAGAGTTCTTTCCTGGCATACTGCACACGAACAAACCAGATATGATGCTACATTACAACACATCCACAGAGCACTGTAAAATCTTCAAAAATATGTATTCGAATAAATCAAAATCGAGTAAAATGGATACAAAATACATCATGCTTACATGATGTTTGCTGCGAAATTATACCGGAGTTGATGGATGGTGTCGAAGATTGAAGATGCTGCTGCACACGGTGGAGCTTCGGTCTTACGGCTTTAAAAAAACTACCAACTGTGCGATTAACCTACGGTGGGAAACCCAAACATGGAGATGGTTGCTACATTAACCATCGACTTCTTATTCCAGTTGAGAGATGGAGGAGTGCCGGAGTTCAAATAAGTTTTGCGCCACCAATGGTTTTTTCTGATTTGGGAATGAGACCAAGTTGGAGTAATGGGTGGTCTTATAATGGGCCGGTTCAAGTTTGATTGTTTTGACCGAAACTTTTTTTAATTTTTTTGGAATAATCAGGTGCTTGACACGACGTAAACCAACAGGTACGAATAGCGCGATCGATTAAGTATTGGTCAATACGAATATTTGTACTTCTTTATTTGCAAATTGTCTATACTTAAAAACTGATAAAATATTTACTTATTTATCGTTAAAATTATTTTTATAATTCAAATCAATAGATCAACCCGGTCTATAAATTCACTATTGAAACTTCGTACATCATTGTTTTACAACCTTTTCTTTTCGTTTCGTTTCGTTTATTTAGATACGTATAATGTTTTAGACAAAAGTTTTTAAAAATAAGAAACGAAAATTTCTTTATCAATCGTAACACTATTTTATAATATAAAAAAATTGAAGAAAAAAGACTTCTTAAGGTGTTTGAGCTCCAATTTTGTAAAAAATAAATTTCGTAATAATAATATTTTAGAGAACGTATAATAAAAAAATATGGAATAATTTTAAATTTTAAACTAATTTTGTTAAAATAATGTGTAATTAAAAATGATTTTTTTTAAAAAAATAGATAATACAATTCATCCCAAGAAACGAAACTTTTCTCATGCTCCTAAACATTTTGCGAGCTAATATTGTATGAATTACATTGAAAATGTACAATTTTGTTGACATTCAATTAGGTGAATAAATTTGTCACATTGATTATTGTAAGTATTGTTAATACCGATAACAAAAATGTTGATCATCTCATATATTGTGGACAAAGCTGTCAATTAAATCATACTTGTAGCAAAACTGATAATGTATTCAACCTTTTTCCTTGTCCCCATGCACTGTTTCAAAGAGAAGCTTTCTCTGTAATCTGTATTCTGTACCCTCCTGCTTTGTTTCAGTCTTTATTACTCGTAAATCTAGATCCTCTAATTTTCTTAATTTCATGCACGCCCCTTTCTCAATTTGTAACAACATAATTCATGTGGTACGCTAGCATAATTGTCAATCAATTCGTCTCTTGTTATTCAGTTATTATTTTAAAAACTTGTTATGCATTTACGACTAATATGAATGAGACTGTTTGGTAGAAGAAAAAAAAAAAAAACAAAGAGAAACACGATCTAGTGGTAACGAAAGATGCATTTACAATCAAACTAGTTCGATGACAAAATTCCTAACAAATAAGAAGAATTTGGCATTCTGAGTTTTAGGTAAATATTGTGGGTTGTAAGGTGGAATATGCTCAGCCTCTATTAGAAAACCATTATTCGGGAAAATGATGATTTGAATAGTGGCTTTTAAGAGATAGTGTGGTTAAAAAATAGGAAAAATTTTAAATTTACATGCAAAATATTTTATTATATAAATACGCAATTAAAAATAAATATGTATAAAAAGAATTTTCAAATAATGATGGTCAAACAAGGCTTTCATTTAGAGTCCATTTGATTGCAATGGTGGAAAATAAATGGTAAGAAAATGAATTCCAGATAAAATAATTGCCTAAAATTTATTTTTCTGAGAATTGTTAATTAAGTGTGTTTGATCGGTATAATTTTCTATTCGAAAATTTTTAAAATCTTGGATCTTTTTGTGTTCATCTAGCTTTGTTTTATATGAAAATTGTCCATTAAAGTGATAATTTTTTCCACGATTGGTTATAAAATTTGTTTTCATTGCCAAAAAGTAAAACAAAAAACAAAAAAAATATTTGCAAGAAATCATTTTTTCATCAAATGTTAGTGTTCTTTTGACTTTGTTTTATATGAAAATTGTCCATTAAAATGAATTTTTTTTATAATTAGTTATAAAATTTGTTCCAATTGCCAAAAAAAAAAGGTGGAAATCAGTTTTCCCACCAAAATGGTGGGAAAACCAATTCCACAATATTGTGGAAAATGTGCACGTGTGGAGCGAAGTGAGAAAATTTTTTCATGCCAAAAAACGGTTATCAAACAAGCCAAAACATGAAAAATAGAAATTATTTTCCATGGAAAATCATGGCTATCAAGCATAGCCTTAGCAAATTTGGGAGCCATTTTCCACATTTTTTACAATTGGTTATAAAATTTGTTCCAATCATAAAAAAAAAAAAAAAGGCGGAAATCAGTTTTCCTACCAAAGTGGTGGAATATTGTGGAAAATGTGCACGTGTGAAGTGAAGTGAGAAAAATTCTTCTATGCCAAAAAACGATTATCAAACAAACCAAAACATCATGGGAAATCTTGGCTATCAGCCTTGGCAAATTTGGGAGCCATTACTTTCTTATCCACGTGGGCCATAGGTGATTGATTAGGGGTGTGGGACCCATTCGAAAGAAAAATATACAAATAGTCAAATACATGGAAAAGTAGAGGGATCTCGTGAGAAAATGCAGCTTTATAAAGTTAAATATGTAAAGGTTACACGACTATTCAACTCTTGTTTGGTTTACTTACAAAAATTAATTCATTGTCAATAATTAATTGTAAGCACAAATTTTATAGGATCCACAATTTTTTATTCACATATTTCATCGATTAAAAATCTGATTTTTAGAAAAATGTAAGTGGGGGCTTAATATAGTTCAATTAGTTTCCAAATTAAAAATTGACTATACGACAAGACTAATTTTCTACCCGAACCCATCCATGCAGGCCACCGGCGATATTGGAGATGGAGGCAATTTGAAACATTTTCAAACTTATGGGGGAAAATATATAAATATGTAGAAAAGAGAGGGCTTATGAAAAAAACTTAAGGTTCTAGACAAGACAAAAATGTAGTGACTTGCGCACCCTTAAATATTAAAAAAAGAAGAAGAAGAAGAAGATAGATTACAAATAAATAGCGTAAAAGCAATAAACAAATAAATGAAGGAAGTATCACACGGTGGAGATTGCAAACCTACCTTCCATTCCAATGCTTAATCTTTGTGTGTGAAAGAGATAGAGGGGTTTAAGGGAGGGTTTAGTTGTACCAGCTGGTAATTAAAGATTAAGACACATTAACTAAACGCTAATTAATAATTATCACCGATAACAAAGAATTAACCAGAAATACCAACCCACAACAGCCAAGATAGAGAGAGATGTACACATTTCTATAAACAACAACTAGAAGAGTAGAGATAAGAGAGAGAAAATGATCGTGTGTAAAGTCTCACGTGGGAATAAATATAGGCAAATAGGTGTATAGATAATGATAATCAGTGTTTTAAAAGACACGTCTAGACCCAAACGCAATGCAAGGCGAAAACGCCAAGTCAAGTGGTTTGACATTTTATTTAGCGTTCTTGACCACTAATTAGTGAGTTAGGCGCATAATTGCGCGCATTAAGATTTTTTTTAAAAAATAAATTTTATAATTTTTGTAAGTTAAAGTTTAAAAGTTTGATTTACATTTAAAACTTTTCTTTTTGTTATAAATTTTTGAAAAAAATTCTATAAATCTATTTTAAATATTTGATATGCATTATTTTTAGTTATTAAATAATTTTTCAATTGATTAAAAATTAAAATAATACTAAAACAAGAAAACGTTTTCTTTTGCACATTCCTCGTCTAGTCCTGACATCTACGCATTAGACCTTTTAGAAAACTGCTGAAAATACATGATAAAAGGGTTGACGATGATTTTCTTGTGCTTTAAACATTGAAACTCTTTTGGGTTTTTAGATAATTCACTTTCTTGTTATCTTCTCTCACAGTGTGTGAGAGTTAGAGAGAGAAACACACACACACACACATAGAGAGAGGGGGGGAAGGAACTATAATTTTTGAAGTATTGGGAGCTTTTCATCATTGGGTTTCACTCTACAGGTTGGTAAATTTTTTCAAATAAATTGATTGATTTTCTTTGTATTTTTTTTTATCTCTGCATGGGTTAGATGATTTGAATTCAAGAATTTGATTATCAGTTACTGCCTTTATTGAATAATAATAAAAGGGTTCTTAGAAACTAGTACTTTCACTCATAGTTTTTTTTCCTTTTTTCCCATTAAATTGATAATTGATACTTTCTTGATCATAATTGAATGCTTTACTGTTTTTCTCAGTATTTTGATCACTAATTTTGTTTTGTTGGATTGAAAAACTGGATATTCCAGTGACCGGTCTTTAAAGCTTTTTTTAAAAAAATAAAATAATAAAAATAATAAATTGGAATAAGCATTCTTGATTGTTGAATTTTGAATATTGACACACTAGTTTATGAACAAACTGTTAATTTAACCTTCCATTTAATTTTGCAATGTTATTTGTTACTTTCAAGCATATACATGTTAATGGAAGGTATTGTTTCAGGATTTGCTTTCTCACTACGCACCATTGGGCACCACTGGACTGTATGACTAATGCCTCTTTTCCTTTTTCAGTGTTGTCCAATCTTCCCTACCAAACACGTTGTATGTAATTTCTGCTTCATATTTGAATTGCCAAAAGTACCAGTAGCTCTCTGAAGCTTATATTGTGAAGTGTAAATATGAACATTAGAAGATCATGAACACACAATCTCTTTTGTATCTTTGGTGGTGAATTTTCCCCAGAATTGCCTGGAATATTAGGTCATCTCTCTGGATTTTCCTACGTAGAAAGAGAATTGGGTACTCCATCGAAAAGATGGCTACGTGTTTTCCAAGTTCAAATAATCAAAGAGACTCCACAACAATGCTTTATTCAAGGGTTCCTTTGCCCAGTTCATATTCTGAAACACCATTTCTTCCTGGTAATACAGGGATGTATATGAATTTCTTGTCGCATTCAGATGATCAGCCCATTGGATCTTTGGATTCCAACACGTCTCGACAAGAAACTCTATCAAATCTTATAGGATCATCAACTGCGGATCATGATTTTAGCATGATTCATCCAATGGGTGGAGTTTCTGGCATTCTTCAAGGCGCTACAAGTTTGGAGGGACGAGGATTATCCCTGAGTCTCAGCACACACGATCCATCACGAATGAATATGTCGTCTATCCAGTATCTGAGCTCTGATCCCGATTTCTCCCCATTATCATGTCCGAATCCATCTATATCAGGTGAAACCAGGGGCCAGAATCTTTCTTTTGAAGAAAACGACGATTCTCAGATTAAGCAATCAAGGCGTAACGAATTTATGGTTTCTGATGTTCCCAGAAGCAATTTGAATGCGAAAAAGGCTGATATCCCTGCATATGGAATGTCAAGTATTTCTAGTGTGGTTCCTAATTCCAAGTACTTGAAAGCAGCTCAACAATTGCTGGATGAAGTTGTAAATGTCAGACAAGCTATTATGGAGCAACACAACGGCTTTATTAAAACTGCCAAAGAAGCTGATGGAGAGTCGGGGAATGGAACCTCGGACCCTTCTGCAGCTGGGATATCTTCAACACCGCAGGAGTCTAGCAGCATCTTTCCTAGTGAACTTTCTGCGGCCAAGAAGCAGGACATGCAAGATAAGATCACAAAGTTTTTATCAATGTTGGACGAGGTACAATCCCTGTCTTGACTTGCTAAAGCCAATGAATTAACTTTTCTCGTCAATGGCGATTTTAAGAGTTCAATTTCTACTATTTCCTAATCGTTAATTGTGTAATCAAACAATATTGTTGGGCACAATATTTAAATGAGCCTCTGGTTTGTTGCCAAGACATTAACCATGTATAAATCTGTCCTTGGAGAGGCATCTCATAATTATATACCCTGCTCCAAGTGGTTAAAGCTTGAAAAGCAGACTGACTAATTGTCTTCTCTCTCTCAATCATTTTCATTTCTCATTTAAGATTTAATCATTACAGGTTGATCAAAGGTACAGACAGTATTATCATCAGATCCAAATAGTGGTGTCGTCTTTTGATGTAATAGCAGGATATGGTGCAGCCAAACCTTACACGTCCCTCGCCCTCAAGACAATATCCCGTCACTTTCGTTCCTTGCATGATGCAATAAATGGCCAGATTCGTGTGGCTCGAAAAAGCCTTGGAGAGGAAGATTCTTCAGCAAGTGGTAAAGGGGTTAGAGTATCTCGACTGTGTCATGTAGATCAGCGACTCAGGCAACAGAAAGCCCTTCAGCAACTCGGAATGATGCGACCACATGCTTGGAGGACACAGAGGGGACTCCCAGAAAGCTCTGTTTCAATTTTGCGTGCTTGGCTTTTTGAGCACTTCCTTCATCCGTTCGTTTTGCAAAACTCTATTTTGTTTTAAACATTTTTCTCTCTTTATCGATACTATTGAGTTTGTTTATAAAATTCTTACATTTGATGGATTATTTTTTCTTTCTCCAGCTACCCTAAAGATTCGGACAAGACCATGCTAGCAAGGCACACCGGCTTGACAAGAAGTCAGGTGAAACAATCTCCATCTCATAAAATTATCTCTTGTGAAAGAATTAATTGTAAGTGTCTTTATAGTGAATACTCGACTCTTGTATGTTTTTGTTGATTGATATATGCCCTGGAACAGGTCTCAAACTGGTTCATAAATGCACGAGTTCGACTCTGGAAGCCTATGGTCGAAGAAATGTACAAAAAAGAGGTTGGTGATGTCGACATAGACACTATATCTTCTGAATCTGCACAAAAAGCTTTAAAAACTGATGCAAAAGCATCAGAAGACTTGTACCAAACCACATCTCCCACAGAAACCGAGCATTGTAGAACTGGGCAACCCTTTGAGCCAATTTCTGATCATGTCCCTGATGTAGAAATGGTGGGATCAGACACCAATCCCTCATACCAGAATCTGATAGGACAAAGTAGAGTCGACCAAATCCCTCTTCCCGTGGATGACCAGAGCCTTTTTCCACATAAGATAATACAGTCAAATTATGGCGACGAAAGATTTATGGCAGCCACATACCAGATTTCTGAGCTAGAGAGATTTGGAAGTGGAAACGGAGTATCGCTCATGTTAGGATTGCAGGGCGGTAGCCTACCCGTTTCTGATGAAACTCGTCGTAATTTTGCAATAGTTAGAGGCAATGATGTGTATAATGCATCTGCTTCTTCTACAGAGATTGGGACACCAGGATTTGACTTTATGGATTCTGCAAACCGGCAGCATGAGCTTGTCTCGTCGGGTAATTTATATGATTTTGTAGCGTGAGACAGAGGCTTCTGGTTTCATTGGACAGGAGAAGCATTTGCCCCCTTCTGAACCATTCATCAAAGATAAAGAAACCTCGCTTTATTTCGTACTATGAAATTTATGAAATATTTCTGTAATGTAGCTAGCAAAGTTTGGAAGGCACCGAGTTTGTATAGAAACATTATTTTTTGACTGATGTAAAGTTTGTTATGAAAGTTTGCAATATACTGAAGGTGAAGGAGTCCCTCTACACCATAAAGGTACAATGGGAGAAGTGCCAAAGTTTGCATTCATCAAGGTGTGTCAAAATGTGTGAACTTGGGGTTGAGTGGCCAGACTTGTAAAAAGAACGACCCAACCCATCATGGCCAAGCCATGGGCCGTCCTGGCATGGCTCTACAGCTGAGCCATGCTCGACTCAAATATAACGAATGAAGAAAAGGAGCACATCGGGCTCGGCCAGCCACTATTTTCATCTTCATATTCATAAGCCAAACAAAGGTTGGAATCAATCAGTCCCACAAGTGATGTCGATGGTTTCAAAATAAGGGTTTGCACAAAAGCAGAAAAACAAAAAAAATGGCTTCTCACCAAATAGGAAACAATCACTTTCTAAGTCTAGCACCACACAATCAAATGTAGACCAATTCTAAAATTAAGAGAACAAGGGTCTCGCAGTAATTTGTACATAGAAATATGGCTCATCTTATACATAAAAATGGTAGTAAATATGCGAATGCATGGACTGGTTTATCTCAAATATTCAATAATGACAGTTTATTCTTCGTTTACCTTACTGAATTGAATCCAAATAGGTAAACTCAAAGCTATTATCCGCAACAAGCTGGGTATGCACAACGATAAGCCATACCAAAACTATGGTAAACTACAAGTATATATATGGATAACCAGGAGAATTGTCTATTCTGCGGTCATTTTCTGAATGTAAATTAACAGAATAAGAAACAGAAATTGTCTTCATTTCCAGTCACATTCACAAGTTCTAATAAACCTCAATCTAAAAAAATTCCACAAATTCATACTAGGAATTATGAAGCAAGCTAAGCCCAAAATCCATGAAAGGGACAGACTATAACCAAGTGAATCTCAGCACTGTTGTCACCATTTACCTGACAATGACGAGAACAAAAAAAATTAAATAAATAAAATTCGAGGGTGTATGTAAGATGATTATTCAAGAGAACGTCAACTTCGCTTACCTCTGGAATAAAGCAACTATGTCTTCCCTTAATCGTGGAGTTTCCAAAAACAAATCTCCAGATTCTTTCACATCCACAGTCTCCATTTCAAAGTTCTGTAAACCGCTATGCTCGTCCCATTCAAACCACATCTTTGCTATGCTTTCCTTCTTAAAGCAGGTCTTGTGGTCCTCCTCTTCTGGCGAACCACAAGCAATCAATCTATAAGCATATACCTTTTTAAGCTGACCAGGTCGAAAGGCACGTCCTATGGCTTGGCGGGTAACTGACGGATTCAAATGAATGTCCAATATAATTATTCGCGAAGCCCCTACAAGAGAAATCCCTTCACCACACGCTTTAATCGAACCAAAGAAGACTCGAGCATCAGGTGAAGTGTTGAATCTCTCCATGTAAGACTCTCGAGTTTCAGAATCTGAGTCACCCGTGATCATGAACATTTCATTTCCGAGCCTATAACCCTTCACCTTCACAGTCAACCTCTCCAAGAACTTCAGAGGCAGAAGGTATTGGCTGAAAACAAGTAGCTTCTCACCACAGGATTCACAGAGCTGGAGAAGATTCAGGTAGAATTTAGCTTTCACTCCTTCTCTCTCATCCAATTTCTCCAAAATTCCATCAATTTTCTCCTCGTCGACCCTGTCTCTCACTCCCGAATTCTTTGACAGAGTCTTCAACTGTGGGTGCACATAAATTGCACTCCCTTCGGCATTTATTTTAAATTTTCTGGCCAAGTTTTTCAGCTCTCGAACTTCAACCTTTTGTCTGGGGCTAAGTTGAAGAAAGACAGCAAAGTCAACAAGTCCTGGAAGTTCATCCAGGTTGTCTCCTCGGTAATAGTGCAATACTTTTCTGGTGAGCTCCCTTAGATCTTGTATGACATTCACTTTTCTCACACGATTTTCATCCTTCAAGAGAGTGTGCTCGATTAATTCACAAAATTCTTTGTCTGTGATCTTTTTCATCGAGTTCCTTTTATTTGACATTTCAGCTCTGCTAAGAATTCTCCTCTTGATTATTTTAGAAGTCTCTAGTTTTAGAAACCTTGGACGAACAAGATTTAAGATGTTGAAAACTTCTTTCACATGGTTCTGGTAGAGTGTCCCAGAGAGCACCACCTTTCTCAGTGTCTGGACCTTCTCAAGGGAGGTCAGAACATCAGTGTCCTGGTTTCTTGGAGTGTGTCCTTCATCCAAGATAAGAATGGAAGGGCATTTCAGTAAAATCTCTTGGCACGTAGCAGGAATATTCCCAGTATCACTGTCACACACTATAGAAGAGAACTGCTTATAACCCAAAAACAGTATGCTCCTCTCTTTTGCCCACTCCTTTAGAACTTCCAGTTGCTGGGATCGACTGTCTGCTTTCACTGAGTAGAAGTCATACAGAGGTAGGTCTTCCACTTGCCATCTCAGAAATTCCTTTTTCCATGTTGCTAAAATTCCCCTTGGTAGCACTACCAGTGGTCTTGCATGCGGATATTTGGCCATGAAACTCTGAAGAAAACTGATAATCATGAAGGTTTTCCCTGACCCAGGAGCATGAGCCATAATGCAGCCTCCTGGATTATCCGTCACCAGGTTACTGAGAAGGAAATTAAAGCCCTCAACTTGATGGGGCTTCATAACCCTCTTGTGCCGTGGATGTGGGTAAATATCAGCAACAGTAAACTCTGCAGCGGATGGTGTGAACCCATCAGGAAGTATTTCTGGTTGATCATTGTCTTTGGAAGTCCGCCCATCATATCTGTAAGTTCTAGTACTTCTGGTGACCTGAATATAATATAATATAGGGGAAGTTAGTTGTCTGAACTAGATCTTCTTTGTGAGAAAGACTTGATTAATATGAACAAATAGGCATTGCATCATATGATTGACTTTGAAGTATAATTTATATCTAGAAATGAAAATGAAGTTCAATAAAAGAGTTCCAACTAAGCACTGAAAGACAAATTGAGTCTACATTTGGTGCCAACTCAATTATGAAGAGTTTAGAACTGCACATTGAATTCTACATAACGAGGAAAAAAAGAGATCTCCGTGTAGGAGACCAGAACTTTGCAACACTAACTAAAAATTTTCATATACAGGCAGCTAGGAATGATAAAGATAAAAGACACAAACTGGATAGTTTTCAAAAATGAATGCCCTCCATCGTACAATAACTAGTGAAACATTCCGAGTTTTTTACTTGAAAACATATAGTTTTGTAAAGAATCTATGTAGAATATTTCTAAAATTTATAACCACATTTTGCCTCAAAACCTGATTGTTTCTAAACAATACAGCATTGAGCTATAAATTTTACGCAGTTAAAAATTCGCATGGATTAATGTAGCTGCCCAATTTGGTTATTCTCAAGGGAGTTGAGAATGCTCAACACTACGAACTAGCTGTTAAACACAAATTCCCAGTTGAAGTACAATATAGCAGGGTTCCCAACTAAGTGTGATGTACGATTATAGAGACCACTAAACTTGGCCATGCAGTTTTGTGAGCACTAGTAAGACCAGATATAATATGTGTACTATATAATTTTTTCTAGCAAGTTCGGGCACTTAAAGCAGTTCACTTTCACTTTCAAGCCTTACAAAAGGGATAAAAAATAAATTTTCAAATAATTAGGATCATGCACATCTAATTCCTGAGCTTCACATTTAAACTACAGGGCTAAAATCTAATACAGGTGGCATACAAAGAAGAAAGGAACCATACCTTGGAGAAATTGTACTCAATAATGGTTTCGATCCCTCTCCCAATAACTCCACAAATGCGACATACTTCACCGATGTCATCTTTCAGTATATATGAATGTTCACAATCTTCTCCACCCTCAGCTTCAGGTTCGTCGGGTGGAGGATCTTTACCCGTATCCTATCAAATATCAAAAATGCCAAGCTCATTGAGCAGGAATGTCTACAGATATCGAGAAATCAACAAATAAAGAAATAATTATTAATGTGGTTTTAGAGGCATTACAATATTCAGTAAGTCAATTTGATTAAAAGAAAACTTCACAGCAACTAAAAAATTTTGGATTGGAACATCAAATCAACCATTAGAAGCAAAAGTGCTCTAGTAAGATTCAAGGATGCTATGATGCACCGACACAGAGGTGCTTATCCGATAAGACACTTGTCGAATACGCCAACACGCAATTTTAAAAAAATGTATTGATACGACACGTCACCGACACGTTGATTAAATTTTTAAAATTATTCATTTATATAATATAAATTTAGTTTTATATTTGTTATTAGTTTTTCTTAGTGAAATCTTGTAAATATGAATGCCTATATTTTATTTACTAATTAATTTGAATTAAAATATATAATATTTTCAATAAAAAGGAAAAATGATCATGGTAGAGAGTTCGAAAAAAATCTATATCCAAGACGTATTCGATAGGACCGACACGAACAAGCTACCCTAGTTGAAGTGTCCATGCAATAGAGCAATTATGTGATCCGTTGAAGGCAAAACACTGAGAACCTTGATTAATTCCAATTAGTATGAGCTTTCAGTTCTTGTACTTCCATAAATTCAGTTCTGTATACCCCAGTTCTCAAAGAGACAATGTATGCATGCTTCCTGCCACATTACCCCTTTTAATACTAACATTTGTAACCTGGTTTTCATTAGCATGTATTTGTTCTTTCAGTACTTCAAAAGTGCCTGAGTTATGCATCAGATTATACACTTAGACCTCTATTTCAATTGGGTTGCTATACTTCAGTTTGTATCAATTGGGTCACTATACTTTAATTTGGTCTCAATTTAGACCGCTTCATCCAATTCGGCAACTCCATCACATGAACTAACGTCAGCCATCTTTGTGGCTGCTACTGGGATGCCAACTCAACACATAAATGACATCTAATGTAGAAAAGTCTATTAATAAACCAGAAAATCTACCGACAGTATGTTGTTAGCATTCATATACAAGATGGATAGAAATATATGACACGAATAATATCAATTAATACAACAGAGTTCAAATACAAATTTCTCCTACCTTTGAACACTCTAACGCAACAGACATCTCCTTCCAAATGTCATCCAGACCATCATAATTATTGTCAGGTTGTTCATCATCTTCGTCCACTTCCATGTCATCCTCTGTGCCAACATATACACCTTTATCTTTTGCCAGTTCAGTTTCACCAACAAGACCAACATATAAACCTTTATCTTTTGTCAGTTCAGTTTCACCAGCAAGACGCACATCTTTTTCTGTTAGATTTCGGCTCTGAGCATAATTTTGTTCCTGCACTTGGTTATGAGCGGCAATGCCAGCAAAGAAATAAACCGGTGTATAATTTTAATGCAAAAGATAATTATTATCCTCTCAGAAAAAACATGTATTTTATATTATCTATCAGAAAACAATTTGTAGCCCACCAGTAACACCAAAAAATAAATAAATAAATTGGTTAATAGTCAAACCAGTGAAGGTTGTAAGTTATAAGAAGCCATACATCACCGCAAACAGTCAAATGGAAAAGATTAGTAGCATCAAAAACGTAAATAAATCAGAGACGATGAACTGTGAGCTACATTCAAATGGGGTCATCCAAACCAGCTGGGTCTTTAAGTTCCTGAAAGTTCTGTGTAATAAATCTTTTTTCAAAAGGAAAATTAAAAGTAAAATTCATAAACACCTCTGAGTTTTAAACATTCCCTAAATTTTCAAATGGTTGCATAATACAAAAAAATTATGGGATTGAACAGTATTCAAATTGAGGTACAAACAATAATTTCAAGCAACACACGTGATAATATCAGATGTATATTCCAAAATATACACTTCTCATGCCGTCTGAGCCCCCGAAAACCTAGGAAAATTCTTGACAAATTATCTTCCTGTAGTCATCTTTGACACTACTTTGTGGCATATTCTATTGGATATTCACTGTTAAAATTTCAAAAAGTATGCATGATTTCCCTTCCAATAAAGCAGAAATACATAACCACGTTTTCAACAATTTGACCTCTCCTTTTAACATATTACCCAAATATTCAACCATTTTAATTACAAGATTACGGTCTGCTTCGATAAACATGACTTCATGAGGATCCAACATATGTGATGCCTTAAGTGCAAGAAAACACAACTATTTCTCACACAATGATCAGATCTCAATACCATAACATGTTATGTACTTGCGTGCGAGTACGTGTGTGTATGTTATACATTCATCAGTGTCAGTACATGATTATTTTCCATCTAAACTTCATTGTTCATCACCTTCCAACAGCAGCAAAAGAAAGCACGTGAACTGCATTAAAGTCTTTATCTAGAGAGACTATTACTGAAGCTACCGTTTTATAGAAATTAACAGGAACCTAGAGTTGGAGCTATTGATCAATCAACTCAAGAATTGATACATGGACATTTAATTTTATGTTTGTCATTTATTTGGCCGGACACAATCTCTTGTGCTAATTGCGACTTGTCCGAATGCCTGTTTGGCAAGGTCAACAATAAAAAATTTAATGATGGAAAAAACTGATAAAAGAAGATAAGTTCCATACCAAAAAGTCCTTCATAAGAAGGTGGCCAGGAGGCTTCTTCAACTCAACTTCCCGGAAGGGACATAACGGCTTCTCATTCTTAACATCTTCATCATCTGAATCAAGTATAACAACAGGTCCAGGCAAAGGGACTAGTTGTGCAGCCGGAGCAAACCGTTTGACTACAACATTACATCCATCAGGATCATCCTCCAAGTTAATGACATCAGTTGTAGTTGCTCCAGGTAATTCTGAAGCCTGGTTATTTTGCACAGCCAAACACTTGAATGGAAGAGTAGGATCCATTGCATAGTAAGAATCTAATAAATTCTTCCTCTGCACAAGAAGTTCCTCAACATCCTTAGTAACGCTTCCGTATTTGCCAGAATCCAACTCTTTCAGCATACTGTTTATCGAGAATGGATCAGAATAATCCACCACTTTTGAGCAGGCTTCTTGGCCTTCCAGGTCAGATTCACCACGCCAACCAGCAGCAAAGGATGAGTCACTGTAACCACTTCGTTCATCAACTTTTATCCTTTTCCACCCACTGGGACGTAAATCTGTAGATATAAAATGTAAAATCAATGCATAAAAATGATAAACTTCATCTTGTGCCCTCTTCTATTTTTTCTTTTTTGGTAGATGCGGGATTCTGTGCACTCAAAAACCAATAGAGACATGAAACACGACAAAACACAGGCAAGAATCCATATTATTGACTAATTTTACCCCATTGTGAAATACAAATATGAAATCCATCGATATATTGGCAACATTTCCATCAAGCATTTGCATTTGATAATGAATCTTCCTGGGGGTTTTCAGATATTTGCTCTGCACTTTCCTTAAGAATTTTACAACAGTAATAATAGGACAACAGATCTACCGATAAACTTTTGCAATTTCAAATTACCTACTTTGAGGAAATGAAGAAGTGCCAAACGAATATTCTGAAATGATTTTCTTACGACTATTTCCTGTTCCATATATTTATAGGGTTTACATACAAAAAAAGCCCATATGCATGTGGACTTCTTGTATATATTAAGTCTCCGTTTGTTTCTCATATTTCATCCATAAAAATGATAAATACAACCGTTATCCATCACATCAAGTCATTAATTTTAAATTTCTATCTCTTGTGTGAGGCCAATAACGGCTCTATTTTTCATTCTCATTCTACAATAATGAGAATCAAACGGATCCTAAATGAACTTACTCATCGAATGAAAAGGCGGATACTATAGTACGGTTTGCCAACTAGTATCCATCGAAAGCACTTCATAGAAAGCAAATTTAAACCTACTTTTCTTTAAAATTGTATGAATTTGTCTTTCCCAGCTTTTTACATCAAATGTCGATACTACTACTAATAGAAAACCTCCCACTCACAGTCCAACCCTCATGCCCCTGCTAACATCTTACTTCCTTGGATTCTTGTTAAGTACTAATATAATTTTGAAAGAATTACCATAATGTAATCTTACTTCCACCAAACATTTATAATAGGAGCTCCAGTTGGAACGTTGTTTTTGGCCGGGGTTTGCAGGACCGGGAATTGGGTGATTATGCGTTGTTTTTGACATCTTTATACGAGGTGGTACATTTCAGGGCAGGAGAGGGGAGGGGGTGATTGTAGCAAGTGGAGGTTAACTTGTGATAATATTTTTTCAGTTCACACTTATTTTAGATCTTTATTGGGACTTGTAGAAGTTCATTCCCCTGAAAGGTGGTTTGAAAATGAAAATTGCCCCCACGAGTGACATTTTTACTATGGACGGTGGTCAGAAGACAGGTATTAACGGTGGATAACCTTCGTACAAGGGGTTTCTATGTTACAGAGTGGTGCTATATATGTAAGCATCCGATGGGGAGACGATTGACCACTTGTTCCTTCATTGTGATGCTGCTCATTTACTGTGGTACGATATTTTGGCGTCGCAACACATGGATTGAGTGTTGTCGAGGCGTACGGAGGACATGTTAAAAGCATGGAGAAAAAAGTTTAGAGATAAGGATAGCAAACTTGCCTGAGACCTTATTCCGGGTTGCATCGTCTGGTGTGTGTGGAAATAAAGAAACAGTCGCTGTTTTGAAGACCAAGCACGAACAACATAGCAGGTTAGGGAATTGTTTTATTTGACATTGTATACTTGGTTTAATGTTGCGGCTATTAGGCATATAGACGGGCTGCCTAATTTCATGTTGTTACTTTCTGATTTAAATTGATAATACACTTCATGTATATTATGCATTGATTAATATAATATTTGATTACCTTTCAAAAAAAAGTAAACATACCAAATCTGCCAAAAATTCCAATTGGTTCTCGTTATTAAAATCGAGGTTTCAATCCAATTCGTGGCTCTAATACCCAAAATCAAAAATCCATTCTAACCTGATATTTTAGTTATATAGTGCCTTGTGCAAATATTCTGGTTTTTGGTTAGAAATTATTCCTTTTTGCTATGAAATTAACACATTCCATACTTGCTTACCATGTTCACAAATATTTAAATTATGCAATTTAATGAATTTGACAACTTTAATTGAGGGATTCGAACCGAACCGGACCAAATCAAACAAAAAATCAGTTGTTTCGGTTCCATGATTAGAGATGGAACCGGTGATATTATATTAAAGACATTCATTGCTATTCGATTTGGTTCTCTTCAGATCACTCCCACCCTTAAGGCCATTAGGTGATGTAGAAAGATACAATCACTTTTTCCAAAAGCTATAACTAGTGGGAGGGTGCAATCAAACCCATTATTATCCAAACTCACGCCCAGGTGTCTACACCAAACACTTCTTTTAGGCCTTTATTTCGAAGCATCCCTTGTGAAATAGGCACACCTTCATTAGTTCTACCTTCTTTACCCAAGAAAGGTCTTTTTCATACGAGATGCATCTAAATGATAAATTTACTAAGTATTCAAGGAGATGCTCTTCTTGTTGCGATTGGAATCAGCCTTGAAGCTCCCCAAAAGATAACTTGGCGTCTTAGTTTTCTTTTGTAATACCAAATCATTTTCACCCAGTAATCACTAACTTTTGCATTTAACATTTTTCTCATCACTCGTCTGAGTCAAAGCAATGTTGCTACAAAGTAAGGGTGGCATGTTGCAAGTGCCAACTGCCAATGCAAATGATAACAAATTCACCAAATAATTTCTCCAAAACATAGAATAAATAACAGAGAAAAAAAAAATCTAAATAGCCTCCGTCTCCCTCTCAACACCCCCCCCCCCCCCCCCCCCCCCCCCCCCCCCCCCCCCCCC
>CAIGRP010050968.1:0-13328 GCA_903798385.1 Fraxinus cuspidata
AAGAACAATGTCACAGTAATATCTATCCTTAGAATACTAATTATATTGGTGTGATGATGTTAGATATTACTGTGACATTGTTCTTTCGAAAATGTAGTTTTGATTTAGTTTTTAAATCAATGATTTTTGCTTATAGTTCAACCGTGAAGGACCAGAATTTTCTATATTTTTTTTTGTTTTTTTTAAATTGATTTCTGCATACATCAAAGGATTTTAAAAAAACCCGAATGTCCAAGGGACGTGACTGTGTGTGTGTGTGTATATATTTTTAATTGCATCAGAAAATTAAATAAGGGTTCAAAGTGTCATACTTTTGAAAGGGCAAGGACCGAAAATGAAAATTTCCCGTTTAATTAAAATGGAACTTCGCGTCCAGATGGGAGTAGAAGACTCCAGAAGACCCGAGTCTTGGCATTTATTCGTCTTCGTATATTTTGAGCAATAGAACTCCCTAGAACCCTACCATCCGTCATATAAGCTTCACCATCTTTTCTCATTCTCTTCGCTTCTAAATCTCTTTGCATTTACAAAAAATCTTCAGCGCTCTCGTGTAGCTCTCTCTAATTCTCTCAACAAAATCACTGTTACAATCGTTTTGCAATGGCGGATGTAAAGATGTCAGACGCGGAGACCTTTGCTTTCCAGGCGGAGATCAACCAGCTTCTCAGTTTGATCATCAATACATTTTACAGTAACAAGGAGATTTTCCTTCGGGAGTTGATTAGCAATGCATCTGATGCGTTGGATAAGATCAGGTTCGAGAGCTTGACTGATAAGAGTAAGCTTGATGCGCAGCCGGAGTTGTTCATTCGGCTTGTGCCGGATAAGGTGAATAAGACACTGTCTATTATTGACAGTGGCGTTGGGATGACCAAAGCAGGTACTGCATTACGCTACTTTTTTGCGGTTACTGAGTTTTTTTATGTTCTTTATTGGTTGTTTGATTTTTGGGAATGGTAGGATTTGGATTCTGATGTATTTGTGCATGTAAGTTGTTGCGTGTTTGTAATACATTTTACTCCTTGCATCTTTATTCAAATTTTTTTGGAGATTATCTTCTTGCTGCAAATGTTAACATCTCTGGAAATTAGTCAATTCTTGGTTGTGTGAATATCAATGATATACATACTAATTGGATTCGACAATTAACAATTGAAGACTGTGAAACTTGGAAAAAGAAAACTTGATTCAAAATGACTTTTCTTAGATCAGCTTTAATAGATCTTATTTAGAGACGAGGTGCATTGTTACCTAATGTATTAAAGTGCATGACGGGATATTCATTTCATATTCATTTTAGTTTTGAAGATAATTTGAAGATTTAAAAGTTGATGTGGATTTAATTGTTGGAATTTCGTAGATTTGGTGAACAATTTGGGAACAATTGCGAGGTCTGGCACCAAGGAATTTATGGAGGTATTGCAGGCAGGTGCTGATGTAAGCATGATTGGGCAATTTGGTGTGGGTTTCTACTCTGCTTATCTTGTTGCAGAGAAGGTGATTGTTACAACCAAGCACAATGATGATGAGCAATACATCTGGGAATCTCAAGCTGGAGGCTCATTCACTGTCACAAGGGATGTCAACGGAGAGCAACTTGGCAGGGGAACAAAGATCACCCTTTTCTTGAAGGAAGATCAGGTACATTGCGTTCCTAATTATTCGCGTTTGTATTTACCCAAACGTGTTGATGTTGGAGTGGATACGAGTTACAACAAGAAGAATTGTGATTTTTTGAACTAGAAATGTGTCTTGCATTGCAAATGTAAATTATAATACTGCGTATAACACATTGAGTTGTTATGGATCTATGTTAACTTGAAGCGTAAATTCAACCAAATGATCTGGCGAAAGGTAAAGTTGATGAATTCTATCTGGAATTTAAATTTTAATTGAGATGTTGAGAATGTGTGACAAAGAAGAGAATCAACTATTTTATGGGTAGAAATTGAGGTTATTATAATGTTGGGATGATAATTTGGCTAACGATGATTTATGGTTTATGCTGGACCGTATGCAGTTGGAATACCTGGAGGAGAGGAGAATCAAGGATCTCGTGAAGAAGCACTCAGAGTTCATTAGCTATCCCATTTATCTTTGGACTGAGAAGACAACTGAGAAGGAAATTAGTGATGACGAGGATGATGAGCCAAAGAAAGAGGAGGAGGGTGATATCAAGGAGGTCGATGACGACAGAGAGAAGGAGATGGGAAAGAAGAAGAAGATCAAGGAAGTTTCTTACGAGTGGCAACAAATCAACAAGCAAAAACCCATCTGGTTGCGCAAGCCATAGGAGATCACGAAGGAGGAATATGCCTCTTTCTACAAGAGCATAACCAATGACTGGGAGGATCACCTTGCTGTCAAGCACTTTTCTGTTGAGGGTCAACTTGAATTCAAAGCCATCCTCTTCGTTCCTAAGAGGGCTCCATTTGATCTCTTTGACACCCGCAAGAAGATGAATAACATCAAGCTCTATGTTAGGAGGGTGTTCATCATGGATAACTGTGAGGAGCTCATCCCTGAGTACCTCGGGTTTGTCAAGGGTGTAGTAGACTCTGATGATTTGCCACTCAACATTTCCCGTGAGATGTTGCAGCAAAACAAGATTCTCAAGGTGATTAGGAAGAACCTTGTGAAGAAGTGCATTGAGATGTTTAATGAGATCGCAGAGAACAAGGAGGACTATAATAAGTTCTATGAAGCTTTCTCCAAGAACTTGAAGTTGGGCATTCATGAGGACAGCCAAAACCGAAATAAATTGGCCGACCTGCTTAGGTACCATTCAACCAAGAGTGGCGATGAAATGACTAGCCTGAAGGATTACGTGACCAGGATGAAGGAGGGGCAAAAGGATATCTACTACATTACTGGTGAGAGCAAGAAAGCTGTAGAGAACTGTCCCTTCTTGGAGCGGCTTAAGAAGAAGGGATACGAAGTACTCTACATGGTCGACGCCATTGATGAATATGCAGTTGGTCAACTTAAAGAATATGATAGCAAGAAGCTGGTTTCTGCCACGAAGGAAGGATTGAAACTCGAGGATGAAACTAAGGAAGAAAAGAAGAAAAAAGAGGAGAAAAAGAACCTCTGCAAGGTTATCAAGGATATTCTTGGAGACAAAGTTGAGAAGGTTGTTATTTCTGATAGAATTGTAGACTCCCCTTGCTGCTTGGTTACTGGAGAGTATGGTTGGACTGCAAACATGTAGAGGATCATGAAGGCTCAGGCATTGAGGGACAATAGCATGGGCTCTTACATGTCTAGCAAGAAGACAATGGAGATTAACCCTGAAAATGGAATCATGGAGAGGAAGAGGGCGGAGGCTGACAAGAATGACAAGTCGGTCAAGGATCTTGTGTTGCTACTGTTTGAGACTGCCCTCTTGACTTCTGGGTTCAGTCTGGACGATCCAAACACATTTGCTTCTAGGATTCACAGAATGTTGAAGCTGGGATTGAGCATTGATGAGGACGAGGAAGCTGGTGAAGATGCTGACAAGCCTGCACTTGAGGAAGTTGGTAATGAAGAGAGCAAGATGGAGGAGGTGGACTAAAAGGTGAAATTAAAAGTCTAGTGTCCAGTCTGTCATTTTAATATGCATCTGCAAGTAGTCGAGATGGAAACATTTATTTAAAGTGTCTTGTTTACCTTCAGTTTTTGTGCCTGAAAGGTTGCTAGGCTAAGGTGTTCTTCCAATTGTCTCTATTACAGAATTGGTCCGAGTTTACCCCAGATGTATTTTGTATGAAATTGATAATATTAGTCAGGGTTACCGAGTAATTTCAGTTTTGGTTACGGTATCCTGCTTTTAAGTGCTCTTTTTGTCTCCGCGGCTGTATTTATATAATTAAACGGCGTACTTACGGATTTAGAACTTTTCATTTAGACGCCTTTCAAGTATTTTGGGTTGTAGGCAGTAGAGCTGTAGAGATGATTCCATACTACAATTCCTACAGTAGAGATGTCGAAGGTGTTCCATTTTCCATGCTGTAATTCCTATTCCTATATGAGGATTTCAGGGGGCAAAAGGGGAAGCGAGAGAACAAAGATCCGACTTTATGCATGTCCATATGCGATGCCCAAGACATTTTTGAGACGCTTTGTTTCTTAAGCCACTGCTCAGCAGCAGAATCCTTAGTTGGAAGATCTGGTCCAATTCAAATCTTAGACATAGGTGTAAAGTGATTTGGGGCGTTCAACAATCTTCTAGTTGATCTAGGCTGAATGCATATATTGGTGGCTTTGCATTAGTAAAATATAGGACATTACTATTTGAAGACTATTGTCTTGTGCTATGATCCTGCAGATGACTGAAATTTTCCACAAATCATTTTTATGTGCTATGGATTCATTTCATATTTATCTTATTTTGCTCCAATAACGAGAGTTTATGTAACATTCACACCACAAGCTCAGTTGTGTCAAAAATATCGGATGCTCCTATTGTCCAGGTAAAGGTAACAAATAAGCTAAATATGATCATAAGTGAAACAAGAATTCCTGTTCTAAATAACTTAAAGCAAGCCTGCCATAAGAGTACTCATCCTTTGAAATCTTAACAAGATAAACAAAATTGAAGGAGACATCGGCTCAATATGATATTTTCGAGCAAATTGAAGACTCAAATCTTCCATATTAATTCTATTATTTGGGCCATAAATTTGCAGAATACAATCAAATTTGAAGAATGGACATATACGGGAAACATTAACTTGGTGGGGGTGCACCAAAGCCACCAGCTCCACGTCCAAAGCCAGGTCTTCCACTGTGTGAAATTAGACTAGTAAGACAGGTTAAGCAAGACAACAAACTTGTCGCATTTAGTTTTGTAGTGTACAAATCTGGATTGACATATAAATGAATAAGATCTAGCACATCCCGAGCTTTATAAAAGTTAAAAACTCAAAAGGAGCCAGTCAACCAAAGAACAGAAGTACAAACAAAAAATCTGCACTCGTCCTCCCTTCTTCCTTCTCTTTTCTCTTCTACCATTTCCCATTTTCACTCGTTCCCCCATAAGAAAAAATTTCATCAATTTATAAGAACACAAGAAAGCTGCAGTCATATAGAATTTCCCTAATCCTCCCTCTTCTCGAAAGGAAGAGTGAAATTCATTTTTTTCCTATCCATAGGGACCAGGAGATTAGATCTAATCATAAGAAGAATGTTTGGCATAAATAACTTTCAACACCTTTCCGTCACTATTAATGCACCTGATCAACGCAATTGGATGTATCTTCGTATCTATCTCTTGACTTGAATGGGAGTAGATTTGAAAAAGGATCTTAAAGTTTCCAGGGTTGGGCCACGAGGGTCTGATAAAACCTTTATTTTTCTTCTCGTCGAAGTTATTTCATAGAGATTTATAGGGTAAGGAATGACGGACACAAGCACCGTTGGAGAACATTGTACAGCAGAGAGTTGTATGCTGTGTCCAGGGAGAATGAATCACTCTAAAAAATGAATATATTGATTCTCTTCCAATTAGTTGGATAACAGGTGCAATGATTTACTTCATGGGCGATGTCTCCTGTTCCAAGTCTAAGATGACCTACTGCTCTACTTGGGTAGATTCAGCGGAAGGCAAATCAGTCAAATTTTCAAAATTAGGTTCGAATCTTAGAGGAGAGGTTATATGTCGGCAATCTAATGCAAAAGAGAAACTAAGAAGCATTTCCAATCTTTTCTTTTGAAATACTACTCGCAAATGTCTTGAAAAAATAACTGTAGGTATAACTAGACAAATGACCTCACATAAGATGGATGGGTCAACTCATATACATAGTTAACAGCAGTTAGAACTAGGAACCTTAGAGAACCATTTGAAAATCAGAGGAGGACTGGAGTGGAAAAATGACAGCCACAATTATCATTTCTAACACGTTCTGTACACATGTGTAGGGCAAAACAAGCAACAATAATAGTTCATTATCGCAAGGAGTGCAAGTCAATTACTGCCATAACATTCTTATAAGTCATGATATGTAAATTGCAGATCACATTTCAATGTCAATAAAGGGGAAATAGACTAACAGCCCCGGCCTAAGGAGAAAAGAAGCTGAATGGGATTTAGATAGTAGAAAGGAGTTCTTGCTTTCAAATTCTAGAAAACAATAAAAAATTTCTGTAGGGAATCTTTGCCAGAGGGACTAGGAGAGGGGGGGTTTAGTGTCACGTATCATCCCCTCTTTCCAGAGAGGAGAGAAAGAAAAAGAAAAGATATAGTATGACTTAACATGATGAGTAATAGTGGTGTTTTACCAATGCACATATGGGTGCATTGCTTTAGCGTAAGAGCAGTCAGCACATCATTTCATACCCAAGTGTTCAATAAATATGTCTTCATTGATGATCCATTTGGCAGTTCTAAAACTATATTACTTATTTTTCGGTGGACATGCAGATAAAAAGGGCTTAAAATATGGCATTCACATTACAACTTTTTGGTCGCTGTAGACATTAAACAGAGCCAACATGTATAACCCAATCACTAATGCTGATCATACAGCTAGCAATGGATCATTAAAATATGATAGATCTGTTCCATAAAATCCAACCTTTTCATATTAGTATCAGAGAAAAACTGATTCATGGCCCAAAATACAATAATATCAGAGCAGGGTAATTACCCGGAAAGCAGGTTGGTAATCAGCAGGGGCTCCACCTTTCTCACCACCAAAGTCGCCTGGTGGCCCCCTTGGTCCACCTCGGTATCCATCCCTGTCTCCAAACCTCGGCCGGTCCCCATCAAATCTCGGTGGTCCACTGTAATAGAAAAACCATAAACACAAATCAGTATCGCTTTAAGTATTAAGAAAAGATCAATCACCATGATAATCAGTCTCTCACAGAATCCAATGCACAGTGCGGATGAAAACTATAATCCAATTGTACGCTAAATAAGTCAAATTCAAAGGTAATAGGGTGACATAATTGTTTTATATCAGTGGTGATCAATCACCACAACAATCAAAACAAACACAACCATTTACCTTCATAAATTCCCATTAAAAGGGGTAGTATATAGATATCTAATCCACATTAGATTGATTGTTATACCGTGGGCGATCACCAGGTGGGCCACCCATGGGCCGGCCAATGGGCTTCGCAGACTTCTTCAGAGTGGCAGGTACAATCTCCGAAGGAAGGTTAAGGTATGTACGGAGGAACTCAATGCCGTCGTTCGTTAAAAACCAATAGTAGTGCATCCAGGCGAAGGTCTCCCGCACGTACTCCTTCGACTTGAAGCTCTGCATCAACTTAATCAACTGCAAGTTGGGAACATCAATTTCCGGGTGCTTCGCCAAGTTGAAGTCTTTCTTCGCATAGCACACCCCCTCTGAAAATATGCACAACAAAATAAAACCACATTAGAAATCAATACATAAGTATTTTCAAAAATACGCGAAGAGACGTAATTTATATGCAGTGAACCTTGAAAGAGGTATTTGGAGATCTCTCTCCGGTTTTTCTCTGGGATAATCTGATGCAAAATGAATGAATTAACCATATAATTACATATGTATAATACGTGTGTGTGTGTGTGTTGTACGTGTAAAATTTATAGATTTACCATGATTGCCAGATTATTGGAGAAATTGAGAGCCGTGGAATTCAGAAAATTAGGGTTCCGATGACGAAAATAGCCAGGTGAAAATGAAACCCTAATTGAAAGAGGATGACAGAGATCTTTAGGCGTTAGTGGGATTTGGGTAGGTTTCGTGGGCTTGGGAGTTGGGTTGGAATTGGGCCGTTGGTTTGAGGTTGGTGGTAACGGAAAAATTGTACCATTCGCCCCTAATCTATATATTTCTCATTATTAAGTCGATCTTTAACCTTTAAAAAGAATAAATTGATTTCTAACTTTTCATTATAAAGTATAAACTACTCAAAACTCCGTTAAATCATCATAAGATTCATGCATGTTTAATTTTATGGAGTTAAGTTTCACTTTCTTTTGCTCAAAAATTTGAAATGAGATATTTTCATGAAGGTCGGTTGACAATTTAATTAAAATTATATGTTTTCTATCACTAGAGATTGACTATATAACTCTAAAGGAAAAAAACCAACATTTTTAAAAGAATGAAAAAAAAAAAATTGAAGATCATTTCTGCTTGCACTAATGAGAAACTAACAATGAATTTTTCCCTTCGTGATAAACATTCTCCGCCACCATAATGTAGAGAATTTTTATAAATCTATGATATATTAAATATCATATCGAGCGAGAATCATTTTTTGAACAATAACCATACTATAATTCAATTATTTTAATAATACCATACCTTTCTTTTTTCAATATATATTAATTTATATAACAATTTATTTACCATCAATGTACATGTACATTCGACAGATCAACGTACATGTATATTTGACAAATTCATTTCACTTTTGTGTTTTCATTAATATATGTATTTCTTATTATTAATTCTCAATTAATTAACATTCATATTCATTTAAATAATATTAATTTTCATTTATACATTTTAGTATTATTAATTCTAATTATAAGTTAATTAGAATTTTACATTCAAAAGAATAATGCTATTAATCATTATGATGATCGAATATCGGTAATGTGTCAGTTTATGTAGAATGATGAGATTAAACAGTTCAATTTTTATGAGAGTGAGGGAGATGAGAAAGAGATGTGGGGGATAATGAGTTGCCACATCACCAATGTTTCATCATTATGTTGATAAATATTATTACTCAATTTAAAAATGTATTTCATTATTCAAGTTCATGTATGTTAATTAACATCAGATTTTATTTAATTGGAATTGAACATCACCTCAAGTTAGAACCATTTTTAAACGATTTTAGCCATACTATAATTCAATTATTTCAATAATATTTTACTTTTCTTTTTTCAATATATATTTAATTTATTTAATCATTTAGTTATCATCAATGTACATGTTTATTTGACAATTCCTTTCACCTGTGTGCTTTCATTAATGTACGAATTTTCTATTATTAGTTATCAATTAATTAATATTCACATTTATTTAATTAATATCTTCATTTATATATTTCAATGTTATTAATTCTAATTATAAGTTAATTAGAATTTCGCATTCAAGAATACATTTCATTATTTATGTCAATATATACTAATTAACATTCAGTTTTACTTATTTGAAAATTAAATAAATGATTTAACATTCATTGTCATGTATATATTTATTTGTATTAATTCTAAACTAATTAATATTCACGCATTGTCAAAAATTACTTTTACAGTTTATAAAACATTTCATAATAATGTACAGCGCAAGTTGAACGTTGACTAATAAAAAGAGCTAAATCACGATATTTTTGTAAATTTATCATTTTAATGCTATTCTTTTTGTGGCCTATTCTCAAAATTTTTCCTATTTTTCTTACAAATGACCTCAACTTTTTATCAAGTAGTTGAAATATGTTGGTTGGAATGTCATCGTTGATTTTTCATTTTTGGTAAAGTGCATTTTGGGATAGACCTTTTGTGTCCCAATAAAAGAATTGCTAGAATTTGGTAGATTTTCATTTCCTGAAATCATTTGATTTCCTTTTTGAAACCATCGTAAATTTTATGCTAAATAAGAAGTTTAAATATTAGCCCACAAAAAAGTTTTTCGCCTGATTTAGTATTATTTCTCTAAAAAATTTTTATATGTAGGTTTTCTTGAGAATGGGACACGAAGAAATAAGTTTCAAGGGAATTGTTAGTTTTGGCCCGAACGAAAATTATTTTATTACAATTTTGTTAACTTGCTTTTTGAACAATTAAAAATAGAGTTGCTTTTGAGCCTTTTTCTTTATTTAGTCCTTGCTTGATTTAACTAAAAATTAAATTTTTAGTAGATTTTGATAAAATTTGATGAAACGTATGATTGAAAAGTTAATAAAAGTTATTGATTTTTGAAATATGTGATTAAAAATGAGTTTTGGGTCAAATATAGGCTAATTTCACTTGCCAAAAAAGTGTCACGAGCTTTTGCCGATTCGAATGAGCTCAACAATTTCATTACGCTGTATGCATAACCTTCTTATCCTTGAACTTCCTTGACCAGAATATCCTAAAGCGAACATTTTTTTTGTGGGGATTGTCTAAGTAATTTATTATTCTGGTAGAAATTTTAATTCATTCATGACCAAGTCCCTGTTTGGTGATGATTAAAATCAATTTTTTACCTGATTTTGATAAAATTTGATGAATTGCGTAATTGAAAAGTTGAAAGTCTCATAAAATATGTGAGTAGAATTAATTGTTGAATTCAATTTAGATTAAGATTTGAATTTGAATTTCTACAAAAAGTGGCAAGTAAGGTACAAAGATAAAATGGTTATAACTTTGCTAAACTAGGTTGTGTTGGCTACAAAGATTAGACAAATGAAACTTATTTCAAACTTATAAACATTGACTAACTCAACCCAAGTTGAAACGGTTAGGCTTGAGTTAACCAAAATATTGTCACAATAAGTAGGGGCAGACCCAATTAAGGCCTAGTGCAAGCAAAACAATAACTCAATAAGTAAAAAACTATCAATAATTTCATCAATAAAAAGATTCAAATAGTTTTGGCGTGTTTGCATAAAAGGTCCTTTTAGAGAGTGTGAGAGAGATGGGGAAAAAAAAAAAAATTAACGTACCTACAACTTGTTTGTAAGATAAATTACACAATAATGGAAACATCATTAATTAATTAAGAAAAATATATATTTTGTCTATTGTACCCTCCAATTTTGCTTAGCATCACGTACACAATATATCTATTCGGTGTTGTGAAATCACGATATTATATTAAATCTTATTAACCAAATTTTCTTTTTTAATGTCACACTCGTATTTTTCTACTTTATTGGTTCTTTTCACGTCGCAGTCGTATTTTTCTACTTTAATGCTTGCTCCATCAAAGAAATGACTCATTCCAATTAAAACAAAATTATGTTTGCTTCAATCCGGCCGGCAGGAGTCAAGTCTTCCTTTTTGTATATTTATTTTTGGAAAATTTCAAGGAAGATTCAGACTGTATTATTGAATAACCCAGACATAAATCGAGGCTGATTGAGACTGCATTTATTAATAACCATGGTTTTGAAATTTATCTTTAAAACTAATGCTATAAGTAGTCTGCATTAAGTGGTGAAGAATATATGATAATATCCTTAGTTGATATTACATTGGTTCTCAAAATGGTTGCTGGCGAAAAGTTCATTCAACATCTCCATTTGTTAGTTATCGTAGTGTTATTTAGCTCGAGAGTTGCTTTTGGAGACTCTTCAGAAGTGAGAGCTGGTAGAATCAGGTGCTTAGATACAGAGAGAGAAGCTCTTCTCAAGTTCAAAGACGAGCTTGTCGATGAATATGGCCTACTCTCTTCTTGGGGAACCCACAAAGATAAGAAGGATTGTTGCACATGGAAAGGTGTCCGTTGTCATAACCAAACTAGTCATGTTGTTGTATTGGATCTTCATGGTTCATTTAACGCCACTCTAAGAGGTAACATCAGCCCATGGTTGCTTGAAATACGCCATTTGAATTATTTAGACCTCAGTGCTAATGATTTCAATGGTAGGCGAATTCCAAAATTCATTGGCTCCCTTGGTAGATTACAACACCTTGATCTGTCCGATTCTAATTTAAGAGGGCACATTCCGCATCACCTAAGTAACCTTTCGGTATTGCAATTTCTTAGTGTCAGCGGTAATTCAATGTTAACAAGCACAAACCTTGATTGGCTTTCTACACTTCATTCGTTGAGCCACCTTGACCTGAGTTATGTTAACCTCACGTTTGCAACTGATTGGTTACCAACAATGAGTAAACTAACTCGTCTCCAATCGTTATACATGTCATCCTGTCACTTACCTCCGCTTGTTGATCCCTTGCCTTCAATGATCAATGCTTCTAATTTTCTTTCTGATCTCTCTCTTCATAGAAATGACCTCTCCTCTTCTTCGGTATTCCCTTGGTTGTTTAACTTCAGCAGTAGTCTTATTACCCTTGACGTCAGCTTCAACAAATTACAAGGTCCTATTCCTAATGCTATTGGGAACATAGCATCACTCGAGTCTCTTCATCTTGATGGTAATCTACTTGACGGTGGGATTCCCTCATCCTTCGGGAATCTGAGTAGTTTAATGGATTTAGATCTATCCTATAACCAACTTACAGGGACAATATCTGGTCTTTTATCCTCTTCCTCGTTGATAACCATAGATGTTGGCAACAATAATTTTAATGGGACTCTGACAGAAAAAATTGGAAGCCTCTCTAAGCTTGAGAATTTGATTCTTGGTACAAATCGGTTCGAAGTTGTAATTACAGAAGCCCATTTCTTTGGTCTCTCCTGGTTGAAATTTTTGATTTTGGGTTCCAACTTAGATATATCTTTCAATTTTAGCTCCGGTTGGAATCCTCCCTTTCAACTGAAATATCTCGTGTTGATGGATTGCAAACTCGGGCCACATTTTCCCGCATGGCTTCACACACAGAAGGAATTACGTTATCTTGACATCTCTAATGCTGAAATTCATGACACCTTACCTGATTGGTTTTGGGATCTCTCTCCAACATTATATGCTTTTAACGCATCACATAACAGCATTCACGGCATCCTTCCTGATTTATCTTCAAAGTTTTCCACTAATTTTACGTACATAGATTTGAGCTCTAATCAGTTTAATTGTTTATTACCAAGTTTGCCTCTTAAAGGATCAATACTGGACTTTTCAAGTAACAAATTCTGGGGCTCAATTACTGATTTATGCAGTAAAGCTAGTTCTTGGGACTATCTTGATCTCTCCAATAATCTATTGTCAGGGCAACTTCCAGATTGTTTTGCAAATAAGATGAGCTTAAAATTTCTCAATTTGGCACATAATAATTTCTCGGGAAAGATTCCTTTGCCAAATAATATTTTTTCTTTACATTTACAAAATAACAGTTTTACAGGAGAAATCCCAGCATCACTGAGGAGTTGCACATCTTTACGTTTTCTTGATCTTTCGAAAAATAAGTTGACCGGTGAAATACCTACATGGTTGGGAGATCGTTTGTCAAAATTGGTCCTTCTAAATCTGCGTTCCAATCAGTTCCTTGGTACCATTCCTTTAAACTTGTGTTATTTACCTCGTTTACAAGTCCTAGACCTCTCTTCCAACAAAATTTCTGGTGCTATACCGAAATGCCTAAGAAACCTCACTGCTATGGTTCATCAAGTGAAGTTTGAAAGGTATGAATTCTTTCGACCAGCGGGATTTGATCACTCTGAGGGTGCAGAAGTGACATGGAAAGGACAGGAAAACGAGTACATAAAGAGTCTTAAACT
>CAIGRP010050975.1:0-12639 GCA_903798385.1 Fraxinus cuspidata
TCCACTAAGTTGCATATACGATATCAGACTTGCATATACGACATCTGTTGCAAATATGGTATCAGTCTTGCATTTACGGTATCGATCCTACAAATACGCTATTTGTCAATATTTTATTCGTTAAGCCGGTATTTAACCACTTAAATACTATACCAACAATTAGTTATAAGACGGTTATTAAGGAGTTGCCACCCTTCATCCTTTCCAAAATGACCAGATTATCCTAACCTTGAAGCGAAATTTATAAATACCCCACATTTGAAAAATGCATGCTATTCCAATATTTCCCTCTCAAATAGCTATTTCTCCTCTTACTCTAGTTGCAACATATAGACCTTGAAGCGAAATTTATAAATACCCCACATTTGAAAAATGCATGCTATTCCAATATTGCCCGCTCAAATAGCTATTTCTCCTCTTGCGCGAGTTGCAACATATAGACTAGTGAATTTAGGAGGTGAAACTCAAAGTTAGGTGAGAGAATTTGTTAATTTTATTTACATTTGATCTTCAATTGTAAATTTTTATCAATATAATTGTTTGATCTGATTTTTAACATCAACAAATTGGCGCCATCTATGAAAAATTGAGCAAAGTAAATCACAAGTTCTACGCTCTAGCTAAGAAATACATGAAGTGACAGGAAATGAAACGAGCAAGAAGAGATCGACCATCATTTGCAGCACCGAGTAACGAAAAATAAGCAAATAGCAATGCTCAAGCTAATGCGCTAGAAAATTCGGCTGTAGAAAACTTTCGAAAGATAACTGAAGATATAAAGGCATTAATGGTAGAACGTGCTACCCTATGAGAAATAATATGGAACCCGCAAGTTAGGACTATAAGAAAAGGTAAATTCATTGGTAACATGCAATTCTTAACATCTTTAGTTACATTTATCGAACCTAGAATTGAAATTACAGGTGTTAAGGATGAGATAATCGTGATCTGTACGATGATAGCGGGTGAGAATCTTCATCGTGTACTCCCGGATAATGAAAATACAAAAAACGTGCTATACGAAAGGGCATTTGGTCACATAAGAAAAAGTAATCTTTGAATTCTTGCGTTGGCTTTTAATCGCTTCACAAGAGGAGGTTAGTCATTCGCAGACAAGCCATTCTGCTAGTGAAGATAGGAAATGAGCCCTAAGCTAATCAAGGATATATAAATTTTGATGTTGTCAAGGGTAAATCCATGTACGACAAAATCCTTGGACAATCTGATCTGAAGCACGCGAATATAATCATTTCTCCCTGACATTCGTATGTGAGGTATTTCACTAATAAATGCGAAATGTCTTTAAAGTATAATCAAGGAATCTACATAGGAACTATAAAAGCAACAAAAACATGAGGCTCAAGACCTTCTAGAAATATTGTTGCTGTACCTGAAACAAGTACCCCGAGGATGAATTAGAAATTGATTACTCTATCGACCCCGCATAACTGAGTGCATATCATAAACGAAAGTGGTTGAAGAGTTAGAATTTTTTCCGTTAGCTTAAATGATAAGAGCAAAGCTCTCAAAATCGACAATGAATTCTACGAACCTATGAAAGGTTTGCTAAATAACTTCCTAATAGGTTTGCTTGGAAACATGCGAACATGATTGGGATCGATCCCAAAGTTGTCGTCACGCCTTAAAGCTTGATCCAAAGATCAAGCCTAAACTACAAAGGTGCTAACCAATGAGTGTCAAAAAATGCATAGCACTAAAAAATGAGGTGGATAATCTATTAGAAAATGGTTTCAATTGAGAGATTCACTATCCAGTGTGGGTATGCAATCTAGGCTTAGTACCGAAGAGTAACAAAAATGGAGAACCTGTTAAGATCTTACAGACTTTAATAAGCTTGTCTAGAATTGACCACTTATAGATGCTACTGCTGGACATGAGCTATTAAGTTTCATGGATGCATATTCAGGATATAACCAAATCCCTATGTATGGGCTTGATCAATCAGGGACTATATTACTACAAAGTAATACCGTTTGGGCTAAAAAAATGTAGATGATGTATATCAAAGGTTAGTGAACAAAATGTTCATAGATCAAATCCAAAAAAATGATGGAAGTATACATCAACAATATGCTCGTAGAACGCTTTTAAGCTGCATACCACTTAAAATGCTTAGAAGAGACTTTCAATGTATTGCGAAAATATAAGATGAAACTTAATCCATTCAAATGCACATTCAGAGTAAAATCTAGAAAGTTATTTGAATATATGGTCAATCAGCAAGGTATCGAAGTGAGTCCCGACAAAATTTAGGTCATCATAAAAATGCGATCCCCATCTAAACTAAAAAAATGCAATACATAACATAGAGGGCCGATGTCCTAAGTAGATTTGTATGAGCAACGGATAAATTTTCACCTTTTTTTCCTGGTGTTAAGGGGGGGGGGAAGAAGTTTGAATGGAACAATAAATGCGAACAAACGTTTCAGGGCCTGAGAAAGCACCCCTATTAGCTAAACTCGAAAATAGAGAAAAGCTACTGCTATATTTAGCAGCATCCAAGGTGGCAGTCAGCTCTGCATTAGTAAAAGAAAAAAGAGCAATAACAATTACTAATATACCACATGAGAAAATTCGTGCAAGGAGGAGAGGCAAGGTATCGAGACATGGAAAAGTTAGCCCTTACCCTAATTACGGAGTTGTGAAATCTGCAACTCTATTTCTAGATCCATAGTATTGAAGTATTACTAAACTTCTCCCTCAATAAGTATTGCAAAAGCCTAGCGTGTCGGAATGTTAATGAAATGGGCAGTAAATCTAGGGCAATTCGAAATAAACTATAAACGACATTCTGCAATCAAAGCATAGGTATTAGCTGACTTCGTTGGAGAACTTTATGATGTTCCAATTCCAAAAGAAGAGCTCAATAGGGAACGTGGAATTTGTTGGTAGATGGATCATTAGGAGATACTAGCTCAAGAGTAGGCATAATATTAACAAGCTTAGAAGGGCACAAATTGAATTGCGCATTAAGGTTTGCATTTAACGTAACCAATAATGTAGTTGAATATGAGGCATTATTGGTATGCCTTTGGTTGGTGAAAGAAATATAGGCACGGAACATTGAAAAAAATGTGACTCGTAGTTGGTGATAAACCAAATAAATGGTACGTTTACAGTCAAAGATAAAACAATGGCTACATACCTCACAAAACCACAAAATTACTTAAATGCTTTGACAGATTTGAACTAGTCCAAATTCCTAGAGAGGAAAACAAACATTTAGATGCTTTATCAAAGTTTTCAAGTTCGAAAGATGTGGAGTTGTTTAAAAATGTTCCCATGGAACTGCTCTCGAAACCATCTGGGGGCCAAAAAAGAGAAGGAATCTTATGGATATAAACAAGATTTCATGGATGCAATACATTGTCTCCTATCTGAGGGATAAAATACTACTCGAGGATAAAAAGGTAGTTCAAAAATTGCGAATAAGAGTTGCTAGATACAAGCTACAAGGTGATATCCAGTTCAAGTGAGGGTACACACTAACTCTGCTCAGATGCATAAGTGAAGATAAAGCATTGTACTTAATGAAAGAAATCCATGAAATCGCATGTGGTAATTATGCCAGTGGACACTTTTAGCACAAAAAGGTTTTGAAGTAGGGATATTATTGGCCTAATATGCGAAAAGATGCAATGAACTTTGCCAAGAAATGTGACAAGCGTCAGACGTTCGCATCATGGCCCTTCGCCAAGTGGGAAATTAATGAAGATCTAATATGAGATTTATGATAATGATAGTGGATTATTTTACTAAGTGGGTAGAAGTCGAACCCCTTATGAGCATTTCGGAAGTTAACAATTGCAAGTTCACATGGAAAAACATTATATGCCGATTCAGAGTACCCAACTTAATAATTTCAAATAATAGAACACAATTTTAAAGGAAAAATTTGAAAACAATGTACGATTAGCTAGGTATCCACAGAATTTTTTTTCATTCTATATTATCCTTAAGCCAACGGGCAAGTGGAGTCTGTCAATAAAACACTAAAGAATATCCCAAAAAGGATGCTCGATGCGACGAATGAATTATGTATCACAATATCTGGAACTATGCCTTGCATAGTGATTCCTTGCAAATATATATATCTGAGGAAGATGTAAAAAGCTAGCAAGGAACGACATGAACACTTTGTGGAGACAATCATAGCTCTCAAAGGTCCAGATAGATCTAAGAATCTTGTGTTCTCATCATAAATTTTGAGCCCCACACGACGAAATCATGACTGCAGACGTGCAGTTGCAGCATAGCAAATGGAACGCTAGGGTAATTCTATAACTCTATCTAGTCATATGATGTAATTATATAAGATTCAAGAATGATACATTAGGAAAATACAGTGGGATCAGAAAGGAAGATGAAGAAATGATGATGACGAAAAGAGAAAATACATTGGATAGGAAATTTCCCCTAGAATCAACAACAAATAAGGTATCAGAGCATATACTATGGTCAAGAAAAATGGAAATAAATAATAACACAGCACGTATATATATAGTGTTAGAAGGAGCTTACCACATCCCAAGAATCCTACAAGACATGTTAATCTAAAACGGTATGCAATCTTGACCGTCGAATATGAAAAGACACGGAATGAACAGCTGAGAATATAATGTATAAGAGTGCGAATATGTAAAAAGTGTCTCTTAGATCCATAAGCCGACAATGAAAGACTCCATTGATGTTAGTGACGTTCCATCTGTATTGAGCATTAATTACAAAGTACGATATTCAAGCTAACTCATTAGGGAAGTTCATGACTTTAGAATGATATAACTGAAAATGTCCTAAATTTAATATAAATAATAAAATCAAACTTAAGGGGACTATTTGTTGGCCCTTAAAGGTCCTATCTGCAAACCAAGTTAATTATCGATGAAGCGAAGGATAAAGCTAGCATAAAAGTTGTGGATCATCCTCTATATCCAGACTGTCCATAGGGACACGTGGGCAAAGTGTGATTTTTTAATCATTGTCTATATCCATAATTTTGGAGGCCTAACTGATCAATTAAAGGTTGGACTTGCATATTTTTCTTGGATTTGGAGAATGTTCTAGAGAGTCGAAGTTCAGCAACAAACATGAGAGTTTTTTCAACAGTGAGAACGGGGGATGCAAGATCATCTTGCGTTACATATGCAAATATGACTTTCAGATATTTGGATTCCATTTGCTTGTCTTTGAGTGTGATTGTTCCTGTAAGCTTTCTTTGGCTATTCAATTTGCCAAGCATCTATCAAAATTGATTTTCCCGAATTGGTGACGGCCATGATTTCTCCATCACGAACCTCTCTAGAGACGTCATTAAGAAGAACCTTTGTTCTAGTGAAGAACATCTCTTCGAAAATCTGGTTGGTGACAATGGTGACGTTCCGTCCCTGGAATAAACTGGGCCACGTCATCTTTCGACGAACATTGATGCTATAAGTGAGATTGCTGAATGACAGAACAAATGGAATTGACCACTCCATCTCATTTTCTCTTATTTTAAGCACTTGGTATGTCGGAGTCTTATCAATGGATATTAGATTTATGTTGTATTGACAATTTTTTAGACAAACTGATTATTTTGTTATAAAATGGTTGTAAAAGTCAAGGAGTCATTTGGATGGTTGTGTAGATAAATTAGGAGTGTTAAAGTTCGAGTATGTAACAAAGAGAAAGAGTCGCCGAATTTATACTACCCTGTCGCCTAGCTGATCGTCAAGCAAAAAAAGTATAATCATTGTCGCCTGGCTATCGCTCAAACGACACACCCCTCGCTCGTCTTTTGCTTGCCTGGCATTCGAGCAACAATCCAAATACCTTTTATTATAAATACCTAATGCCCAATACGTGTTTTTTTATGGTTGATCATTATATTATATCTTCATAACATCATTCCAAGATCTAAGAATACATCCAATTATTGAGATTATACTTTTGATTCTTGAAATCAATCTGAAAATACGTAGTTCGACCCTAACAATACCTAGAGGGGAGGTGGGGTGGACAGGTGATAATGCGGAATTAAAATTTATAATTAATAACAACAAGTCACTAATTAATTATCTCTAGATGATTAAGCATACAATCCGATTATCCTATGTTTGAATACTACAAAATATAATAACAGTAAATAAAACAATAAATAACGTACGATATGATCACGGAGAAACCCCAACTGGGTAAGTGGGCACTTTGCGAGTCAACAATTCACTATAAATGATTTATAACTTACAGTCTACAAAACTAGATGATGACACGTACTATCTGATGATTGCAATTTCAACAACTCTCCCAGATTCTGTGCTCCTGCACCGAATCCCAGCTGTAGTTTCCAAAGCTCCCTTGGATTGCGCTATCTTGCAGCAACTCTTAGCTTCATGAAATCTTTTATCTCAAGTGGATCCAATGAAGAACACTGCATTCTTCAACGAATGGAACTTCAATCACCTTCCCTTGATCTTTAGAACTCTAACAGATATGGAGGAAGTAGCAGTTTGGTATTTAGATTGTGAAACTTATGCTTTTACCGCCAAGAAGAGATCAAATTGAACAATGAAGGTTGAATGTTTCAGATGATGAAAATAATATGAAAGCAGTGGTTTTTCTCAACAATCAACCTTAGAAACCACGTTCTGTAGCGTTCAAGTATTTATATATAGGTTAGAAGATAAATGTGCTGAACAAAAAGACTTTAAAAATTGAAATAAAATTTTCCTTAATAACACCGTCGCTTGAGTGAAGGTCGAGTGATGGGTTGTCGCTCGAGCAAGGTGAGGTGACAGTCGAGCGATGAAGTTTCTATTTTTGACGTTTGACCCAAAACCTTGACGAAAAGCCAGCGAAATTCCGCGCTGTTTTTCCTTCTTTCCCATTTTCGAACCCTAGACCTAAAACATCATAACTTTCACTAATTTGTACACTACTCCTTGATTTTTTACAACATATTAACTTTAGTCCATTTTGTTCACAAAATAGCCAATTACATTAAATACCTAACAAATTCCCCCTTTGACATTCTGTGACAAAACTACAATTTAAGTCAAGGCAGTATTAAAATAAATTATAGACTCAAAACAACAGACACAACCAATAGCTATCTTGAATGAATTTTGCATTTCAGTTTTCGATACCTGTTTCCTGAAATAGACAACCTAAATACCGAGTGTAAAACGTATGTGAAACAGTATTAAGTATAGGAACAGTTCAAGCAGTTCACAGTGTAAAAGTTGTTTAAACAGTTAATAACTCTCAATGCAACTTTTTCAGTTTCATATCATATGCTAAACTAAGACGTAGTACCAATACAACCCAACATACCAAAACGAAACATTGATACTACTAAATATCAAAACTTAATCTAGCAAAAATTGAAAATATATCTTATAATCAGAATCAAATGTTTTAGATACACCAAGTAGTAGATAAAAACATATATATCCTATGAAAGCAAAAATATCTACTCCAAACTCCTGTAAAAGCAAAAAGACTACTCCAAACCCAAAACAAACTCTACTCCCCATTTTTGTTACAAAATGACAAGAGATAACCTAAAAACTANTTTTAGATACATCAAATAGTAGATATACATCCTGTGAAAGCAAAAATATCTACTCAAAACCTACTCCGAACTCCAAAACATAGATACATCTACTCCCTATTTTTGTCACAAAATGACAAGGGGTAAACAAGCAACTAAGCTCTATCATTCGCATAATCAGTATCTGTGCCCTCATTCGATACTGCGTCATCCCAGTAACACCGAATCCAAAGAAGCCTACGCTGAAGATATCCAACAGCACCCTCAAGCGTAGAAAACTCGGTATTGTGTCGATCAACTGTAGCCACAACTGGGTAATCTCCACCATCATACGAGCCTGCTGCTCAATCAGCACAGTAATATGTTCCATAAGGGCAATAGAAGGGTCTATGAGAACAGACGCAGAAGGTGGAACATACTCAGTAGGAGGAGGAATTAACTGGATGTTGAGGGAATATCAGCGGGTGGAGGAGCAGAAGAAGTAGTAGGGAAATCTAATGGATCAACAGAGATAAGATCATTAAAAGGATCAGTTGGCACAGTCAGATCAGCTGGCACAGCTGGCTCAAAAGAAGCATGTGACCTACTCTGAGTAAACGTTGTGTGGCCAATAGGCTGAGAAACCCGCGTTGGAACCCTCTTAGGAAAACTAATGCCAAGTGTTGTCACAAGGCGAAAAATAAGACAAGCATAATGAAGTCCCACCCGAGTCCTCGTGACACAAAAGGCAAGCAAAATATGCTTACATATGAAAGAGGGCAGACCATTAGAGTCGTCGTACAACAGGACGTACAAAAATCGAGCCCTCTCCATAGGTAAAGAAGAGGAATGCGATACTAACCACATATTTTGTGCACACAATACGCAATAAAATATGTCGGTCAGTAGGTAGGGATCCAATGTGTATCGCACCTAAACTACCCTTCAATGGTATGTTAAACACCGTGGAATGGACTGGAGTGTCCGATGGAAGTGTCTCAATAGACAGATAGGAAAATAACGGCTGAACAACCCTAGGAATATGTACAAGACTCGATATGACGCCGGGAGTGATCCTAACCGTCCTACCCCAAAGAAATATTCTAAAAGATGAGTCGCTAACGCATAAATGTTAGTATAGAACTCTTGAATAAGAAGACTAGGGAGAGGTGACAACTCGACCAATAAGGGCTCCCATCCCTGATAAGTTAAAATAGCAGTGAGGTCGGGTGACAAGTCAGACAGATTGACCTCGCGCTCAAATAAAATAGGACATAAAGAAAACTGCGACCCAAACCGAGGCAAACATGATATATACAATGCAACCTAGGATGAAAGAACATAAATGTGCCATGATGCCTGGACGTAGGTAACATGAAGACATGACGTGTGCCACGAAGTCATGCCACAATGGCATAACCTTTGAATGCCACCCTCATCAACAACCCAAGTAAAAATGAATAAATGGAGTGAAGAACATCAAAAAAATAAAATAAAAAAGGCACCGAAACGAACCAAAAAACCGTTCAAAATTGTGCAATAATTGATGAAATGGAATGACAAACACCAAATCATGAAGATAAAAGCAAAAAATCGAAGCAAGAATGGTCAAAAAAAAAAGAAAAATTGCAAAAAAGGGAGAAAATTAAGGGTTTTAGAAATATACATTTGAAATTCTGTGATTCAGTGAAATGGCACCTTAAAGAAGTGATTTGGAGTGTTTAAAATGTGGGTTAACCAAAAATTTGATGTGGGTTTGAAAATTTTATTAAGAAATTGAGAGAGAAAAGTGAGAAAAATGCGAAAAATCCTGAAAAATAAAGTTAAAATTCAAATTTATGGCCGTCGCTCAAGCGAGGGTCGAGCGAGAAGCGAGCAAGGAAGTTGCTACTTCTATAGCTGTAGCGTGGCCCATTGATAAGCCAGCGACATACTAATAGACAAAAATAATACTGAATTTTTGAAAATTAAGAATATAGCACCTTTTTTTTTAAAAAAATTAACCACTTGTCAAACAGATGAACTAAAAAATGCATGTGTTCACAAGTAAGGCATTATCAAGAAAACTTTCCCACGTACTCAATCAAGTTCAAAACGGAGTAAAGTGTATATGAGACTCACGCGTATAAAGTACTACTATTTTCTCGTGAGCATGACTACAAATCTGAAATTTGTGAGAAATGATGTGCAAACATCACAGTTAAATAAGGATGTTTCTTACTCATGAAAATCAAACCCATATGAATCTTAGGACCGGAAACGAGCTCAATTACATAGATATTTTTCTTTTATCCCCCTGAATTTAAGAATGTAAGTTTTTTTATGTCGTTTTCTCAAATATTGCATCGTATGTGCAGACTCATGTCCATTAAGCAACTACATTGACTCTGTAATGAGTAAAGATGGCAAAACAACCCGCCCCGAATGGGGCCAAAAAACCCACCCCAAACTGGTTGGCGGGGCAGCGCACCCCGCCTCGGGTCACGGGACCCCGCCCCGTGAAGAATAAAAAAAATTAATTAATTGTAAAAAAAAAATAACTGAAAAAAAAACACAAACGGGGTGGGAAACGGGGCAAAACCCCGCCCTGCCCCGCTCCGCCTAGTCTAAGGCGAGGAGGGGTGGGAAAGTGGCACCCCCGCCCCAAACCCGCCCCGTTGCCAACTTTAGTAACGAGCTTTAAGCCGGTTAACCCAAGTTAGTTGACCATAGGCACCAGGTCACTAAATATAGGTCAATTCACGTTCAAGGTCACTTTACCAATTCTAACACATGATGTCCAGATTCACTCACAGATCACAATGTGTGCTGTGCAGATAATACATGAAGAAACTTATACTTAATACTCTACATTAAACCAAACCAAGCAATGGGAATGATAGTACATAATAGATAACTCCACACTCGGTCACAAATGCAATGTTTAAGACCACCATAAACTGTCTAGAGCCCAAAAAAATATTTTTTTTTATTGAAAAAATAAATCAATACCCAAAGAAAGTAGAAACACACAACAAAAATAAAAACAAAACACAAATGAATGAGAAGCACGCAAGAATGATTGGACTCAATGAACTGTATATGCATGCACCTAAAAACTTAATAAAGGAGAACCATGGATGTTCTTACCTTTAAGAGTATGATCAATCTCATGACCTTCCAGTTCACTCTTTTTAACCCAATCCTTCTTAGGAGTAGAAGTGATTTTCGTTAACCGATTCAACATCTCGGTTAAGTGGTTAACATGATTGGCGAGGAAGTTAACCGTGCTCGAGACATCCTGACTTTTACTTCTAGTCACGAGTTTACGACACATAGGTCTTGTATGTCCCAAAGCGCCACAATGGTGACAATTGGTAATAAACCTATTTTTAAATCTGTTTGGCGGTTGTTACCGATATATGGGACGAGTGATCTTACGTTGTCTAGTAGGTTTTGATCCGAAGGCATTTTTTCCATTTGGTTCTGGATAAACAATTTTTCAAGCTTTGTTAGTGGCTGGAACGAACGTGGTCTTAGATATAATCGTAGTAGGATTACCATTATGAACGTAACCCAGACCATGCCTATCTCCAGCAGGCTTGTTCATTCCCAACTGATTATTAAGTTTTTACGACCCACTTATGAAGGATTGAAGTTAAGTATTGGATTTTTCAAGATCACTTGTTAAGGATTTAACTTTGGCATCCAAGTCCTCATTAACAAGTTTCAATTCATTCAGGTTTTTGGTAGAGTCCTAAAGGTCACCTGTGAGTTTTTCTTTCTCTCTTTCAAGATCATTAACCTTATTCAAAATAGCTTTATTGACCTTTTTAATCTTAAGACTCTTCCTCAAATAGTTCACGATAAGAGTCGTGAATATCAGGTTCATCATCGGATTTTTCACTCTCTTCATCATTTTCAACCTTATCAATCTCTTTATCAGATTCAATCGTAGCTGTTGATATGAATGCCATGAAATTTTGTTCATCCTCACCACCAGATGTATCACTCTGAGTACTCGAATCTGATTCATCATCACTCAAGGTCATTGCTAAAGCCTTACGTCTATCTTTATTAGAACTCTTTTTCAAGTTAGGACATTCATTCATATAGTTACCGTAACCCTGACACTCATGGCATCTAACCATATTGGGTTTTCTTATTAGCGGTCCTAGAGTCACTCTCTTCATGATTATCTTTCACGAATTTACTAGGGAATCCTTTTTTCATTCTTGACGCTTTCTTCTATTCCTCGTCACTTTCTGAAATTTTTAACGAAATAAGTTATTTCATCGTCTCTAAGCATCTCAGCTCTAGAAGAATCACTCTCTTCTTCTCTAACAGAATTTATGACTATGGATTAACCTTTTTAGGCTGAGAAATGGTGAGTTCATAGGTTTGAAGGGATTCTATGAGTTCTTCTATCTTAACTGTATCTAAGTCCTTACTTTCTTCAATAGCGGTGACTTTAGGTCTAAACCTTTCAGGTTGGGATCTAAGGACTTTTCTAATGATCTTGGACTTGGAGATCCTTTCACCTAGGTTACAACTCAAGTTAACTATGTCATTCAGCTTCGCATAGAATTCATCGAACGATTCATCGTCCTTTATCCTAATTTCTTCAAACCTAGAGGTTAATATCTGCATTTTCGAATTTTAAATAGTTTTAGTTTCCTCGTGTGTGGTTTCTAAGATGTCCCAAACTTCTTTAGCAGTCTCATACATTGAAACTCTCCTAAACTCTTCAGCAGACACAACCATGAACATGGCATGTAATACTTTACTCTTCCAGTTACATTCATTTAAGTTAGCTTTAGTCCATAATGAAATATCAGTGGGTGTAACTACACCAAAAAATAGTAGTTGAAAGTGGAGTCCACCTAGTTTGAACGCTCATCCAAATACGTTCATCCAAAACTTTATGGAAGGTTCTCATTCAAACTTTCCAATAAGAATAGTTGCTTCCGTCGAAAAACAGAAGCATAGATAATGACTGAATCTTCTAGATTTTATTAAGGGCCATGAATCGAATGGGCTTTGATACCAATTGAAAATGTGTAGTTCGACCATAACAACACTTAGAGGAGGGTGAAATTAAAATTTAATAGCAACAAGTCACTAATTAA
>CAIGRP010050984.1:0-13804 GCA_903798385.1 Fraxinus cuspidata
TTTATGATTTTTAATATCCAAACCGACCAACCCAACCCAACCCGACCGAAACTTGATTGGGTTGGGTTGAGTTGGGTTGGAACACATAAATGGGTTGGGTTAGTTTGATTTTTTATCAAACCGACCATATTGGGTTGGGTTTGGGTTGGGTAAAAAACCGACCCGACCCAACCCACGCCCACCCCTAATCGGATACGTATCGAAAATCATACAAAAACATAAAATAATTAAAGAATTTGTATCGGATACGTATTGAAAATTTAAAAAGAATAAAAATATACAAAATAATTAAAAAAAACAAATATTCGGGACGTATCAGAGGGTATTGAAGAGTATCGAAACTTGGATACGTATCGGATACGGGTACGTAACGAGTTTACAAGTATCGATGCTTCTTAGCGGCGAATCATACAAGCATTTGGCAAAATAACCTAGTATAAGGAAAAATTACAATTGAAATAGAAATGGAAGTGACATAACGCAGATACTAAACCATAAATCATGCTAATGTGTTCTCGACTCTAATCAAATTCTTCTTTAATCTTCAATAACTTGCACATAGTAAACATATACATTCTTGATTCTGTAGCAAATCCCATCAAGCAAACATATATCAATGAAATTGTATTTATGCAGCACATAAATGTCTATTCTACAAACTAAAAAAAAAGGTCTTATGGTCATTGAATTCCAATAGAAACTCATGGTGTTTGACAACTCGCTAGATTCTTTTCCGGATCAACTAAGAGATGCATCATTATTTGCGCAAAACCACGTTAAATTTTTTGAGACACTAAAAATTTAAAGCAACAAAACCATACATTTTTCTTTGTCAACCACTTGACTTTCCATTTCTCACTCTGTGTGTACAGGGGTGTTCCTACATTTCATGTACCTTTTACCTTTATGAGAAGATAATATATCACGACTTTGGAGGACAGGGGCTACTGAAGAGATAAATGGAGAAAGAGGGTAGATGTTGTCAATAGCTATGGTGCAAGACATATTATCAAGTGATGTCATAGAAGAGGAAGAATGGAAGAAACCACTCAAAAATGGTCAATGAAATCATGACAGTTAGCAATCAATCCAAATATTAGACAAACGTTAAAAGTTCTGTCTAGCAAGTGCACAGAAATTACTTCTTTTCATTAAGGCGGACACGACTATCTGGAGCATTCAACCTGTGCAAGGAAGAAGGTATGAAGAAAGATAACTTGGGGGGGGGTGTAGAGGAAGAATTCCCAAGGTCAAGTTCTAGATGGGAACAAATAAAAGAAATAAATAACCGCGCTAAATAGGGATAATGCTTACTAAAATTCACACTTCCCATGTCAACTTGCTTGTCAAAATGCTAATATGTAACTCCTTCAAATTAAACCATATCAATAAGAACTCTCATGATCTAAACATTTAAGGGGTCATTATCCTTTGATCATAACAATGAAATGAATATATGCACATGTAACAAGATTAGCTGGCAATAGAGGGGAGAAGCTAAGCACAGTATGGGCAGCCTTTCATCATGCAGAAGGGTGAGGAAGAATTACGAACCTCCCAGAGTTCATATGGAACAGCATATTCATTATATAGATGAGTGATGCTCTTCAAATCCATTGATAATTCCTTTGCCTTTTCTCGTAAAGCATTAACAAGATTGGCATCACCAAAGCTGCTGCTTTCAGGTGATGAGCCATTTGCCATAGATTCCGGACCGCTAGGAGAAGCCTCTTGTCCCAAGGCCATAGCTACCAATTCCTCTTTAATCTTTATCTGAAACTGAAGAACAGCAAGCTTCCCCTCAAGTAAATCCAGCAGTCCATCAATTGCACCACGGCCAGAAAAATTAGGAGCATCACTCTCACCGACACTCTTTGCCTGAAGGACAGCATTGCTCAGGTATTGACACCTGACATCAACAAAATGAGAGAAGACAAACTATGATCATTAACAAAATAAGAAATTGAGCAACCAAATAACAATCTACGTTTGAAAAATTACGACCAGTCTAAATAATGACTGTTTTAATCTGTTTTAAAGTGTTTAGGGAAAATTGCATTTGCGGACTGTTCTGTTCACCACCGATCTTCTCTAGTCAACAAACCTTCAACTTTCTCTTCATCACTAATTGATCATCTTTTTTTACTTCTGCTATGTTTATTGATCATGTTCCTTAACTCCTGTGTTTCTCAATCATCTTGGTTAACCCATTGTATAAAATGCTTTATGAACTAAAAAGAAAACAATTATTCCAATTATGAGTATGTCCTGTTAACATAATGTCAAGCACTCTGAGTTTACAGTAAAATGTTGCTTTACAACACGTGAAATGTACAACTCATAAGCAGTGATATATATCAACTTTTATCAAGTGCTGCGGAAGGTGAGTTGAGAACTCTCAAAGATATAACTTCGTGGAGGTATAAAAGTATGTATTTTTGTTAATATAGTGCATGATGGGCAAAAAGGCATATTGTCATTAGTACCAAATCCTTTTAAACACATGGCAATATGAGCGATCATACAAAAACGTGCATTATCCAGCTTCAACTAAAAGTTTTCAGTTCGCAATTTGTTGCTTCTTTAATAAATAAAAAATAAATTGCTTGTATGATTACATTTTCCAATTTTTTTTATTTTGATATATCATTGCAGTTTCTTAATGTATTTATTTTTCTATTACATTTCATAGTTGATATAATATGCCAAGGAATGGTTTACATAGTCTCATACACAATTATATTAAGTACTGCTTGACATGGTCTCACCAATACTGAAATCAAGTCAACCAAAGATATTGACATCCCATCAAGCAATTGCACCAGTTTGCAGGTAAGTAGTAATTGGATAAGCCTAAAAGTTATTGTACAAGTTAACATATAAGTACACAGGTATTCTTAAAATTTACCAAATTAGAAACAATTAGTTATTTTAACAGCAAGCCAAGTTATTTTCATAATAAGAAATTCTTTTTACTTGAGAAGTTAGAAAACAATAACTTGCCCAAACATGTTTGGAAACAGAAAGTTACTTAAATGTACCTTATACTTATTTTTAAGCCTGCTCAATCCTAAACATGCTACAACTACAGTGATGAAATTTTATTCATTTTTTATGTCTTGCTATTCTGATCAAGGAAAGTAGCAAACTACAATGAAATAATATTAAAAATGTTTAGCTTCAGCAATGATAACCTAGGAATGGTGCCAAGAACGAACGCCTGACCATAACAATTGTGATTTCAAGTCAAGAGTTCAGAAAATTCATGAACATAAGATACCTTTAATAATGAATTGACGCAAGTGGTATCAAGAAAGTCAACACCCATTCAACAAATAAAAAGGTTTTCTGTGTAAATAAATAAAACTTCCAACTTAACATAGGCGGATATAACTACTGGAAACAACATTTCCCATCCATCAAGAGAAAAATGGATCAAATGCAAATATAAGAGAAAACATCAGTTAATATGAAGATATATGACGGAGGTCCCTGATCCAGCAACATAAGAGCACTTCGTTATTACATCCGAGAAATTTATCAATCTGCAAGTGGAAAATCTATTTAAATTGCATTTTTAGTCTCTTTTTTTAATTTTCATGCCACACATGTAAAAGTACGTACCTTTGTTCCAGAGTCAAGGTATCCCCTGCTTCGCTGGAGCGCCTCTCTGCTAACCTTACAAATACATTAGCAGCAAGAACATGCTGGCGCTTCAGGACATAATATCGTGCCAGAAGCTCAAAATATTTTATTTGATTAAATGATATAGGTACTCTTAAATGAACCGGTTGGGAAGCTGGTGACATCAAAGCCGAAACAGCCTGGACCTATAAAAGTTAGCGAGATTAAGAGGTTGGTGGAAAAAAAATAAAACTATTCAAACATATTTCGAACTCTGAACATCAGAACAGGAGCCATCAAAATCCCTTGGCTTGCTAATTTATGATTTCAGATGCATCAAAGCTTAATAAACACTAATAATCTGAGTCAGAACAGAACGACCTAAATGGGGGTAAGCGGGTGGTCAAACCTCTTGAGCAGGTTCATTTCCAGCACTTTGCAAAAATGGTACCAAATCTGGCCCTCCGTATTCCAACAATTCATCTTCAAGGCCTAACACAATCAATGTTCGATACAAATATTTGTGGAAAACTCGATCTGATGACTGGACACCAAGTTGAATAATCTGGCATATATACTTTTTCCGAGAGCCTTGATCAAGGACAGATTGGGAAACAGTTCTGATAGGAGAACTGAATTCTTTCGTCAATGCTTCACCTTTTAGAGTACGCAGAGCAATCATGATGACCTCATAGCACTTCTCACGCCGAGCAAGTGCATACTTTTGATTCCCTGCTTCTATTTGTTCATTGAAAGCATCACCATCAGGATCAAGAGTCTGCGCCTTTTGCAAAGGTAACCGAACCACAGCTTCATAAAATCTGCAATTAACTTAGCATGTTATGACTGAAAAATGATAATCCAACAACAAAAAGATATACAAAAAATTGCAAAAGATGGTCTGATTCAACAAACCTCAAATCCTCAAAACGCTTGCAAACAGTTTGCAGGTCTACAGACTCTGGAACTGAACTTAAGTTAGTGAAGGCATCTCTAGCTAGGCTTTCCCTTTCTTCTGTATCAGAATTAGAAGCAGCTTTCTCAAGACATTCAACAGCCAAGTAAAACTTGTAATCAGACTCTTTGTAATAGCTTGGACAACCGACCCGCAATCTACCACTAATATCATCTACCGTTCCCCTGCCATCAGGACCAGTGTAATACTGGAAAATAATTGAACGCTAATATGAGAGAAGCGCACAAAAAGGAGTGCATAAATGACATGCTGAATCAATGCATGCTAGTAAATAAATGTTGGGGGGAGGGGGGGGTGGGGGGAGAGGGAGGGGGAGGGGGAGGGGGAGAGAATGGCAATGATCGTGATCATAAAGTTTCAAAAGGAAGAACTAATTGGCTTGATAAAATTATTACTCGGCAGTAACGTTGATTTCTTGACTTACAAGTTGTAGTGCTATTAAGTTATTTATGTTAGCTTAAATTATACTGGGTATAATTACATGTTTCATAAAATCAGTAATTATAAGCTGACAAAAAATTTCTAGTAATAAAACTATTTGATCCCCAAACATTGACCTCTTCTGCAGTTCTACGCCAATCTTTTTTTCTTGGCATTTAACTGCTCAACCTGCCCGTTTCAGTTGCATTTCGTTCCAATGGTTTCCGCCAAAAAATTGAAAAAATTGTTAAGTGGACATGAAAGACAACTTTATGTCCAAGCTTAAACCAGTATAGAAATTAAAAACATAAAATAATAAATTAAGCCTTTGGGTCGACTGCATGAATTATTTTTGACATTGTCAGTTTATTACTAGATGGGTAGAAAATAAAAGGTCCTCTTCCCCACGCCCACCCATAAGCCTGATCGGCCACCCATACAATTCAAGTATGTTAAGATGCAAGAAAACAATAAGGACAGAAAACAGTAAGGAAAATGACTTAGAAACAATTCATCAGCACATGGAAATCGCGGAGGCAGTTCATAGAGTTGTTACAAAGCCACAGGGATATAGAGAGGAAGAAAAGAGGGAGAAAGAATATGCTGAAAATTAGAAGGGTCTAAAGGTGAGAATTGGACCTCTTGAACATCCAAATATCCTTTATTTTCATTATTGTAGAAATACAGATACATAGCTTTACAAATAGCTATTACTTCAATCTAGCAGAGTTGATTTCTTTACACTACCATTATAATTACAGAAATTGATATTACATTTCCAGCCTAAACTATTTTGTCTCTACTTTTATCTTCAATTTTGCTCTTAAACCTGTTTGGTGAACAGCAATTGCAACAGGAGCCTATCAAATTGGTATCAGAGCAACCTCCTGGACATAATGTTAACAGATCACGTGGTGGAACTAACAGGAAAAATGAATAGCTATATCGAAGTATGGAGGGAAGAACGGATGAAATTCATGTGGGAATTCATTCAATGAAGTCGGAATTGCATAGGGTGCAGAACATAGAGAAAAACATGACCATGATTATGCAACAACTAAAGTATGTCATGAATCGTTAGAAAGAGCAGGAAAGAGAACAAAATATAGAGGGTTCGGAAGACATTCATTCTTCGGAATTCACCATGAACTCAATGGTGACACTAGCAGTGGAAGAGGGGAATAAAGAAAGGAGGAAATCGGAGAGCAATGACGGCAGGAGTACCAAAACCAAAGGCTAAGATTCCTGTGTTCACTTGACTTAATGCGTAAGCAACAAATTTGTCGTGTTGCATCAAGATACATCATATGCCAAGCTTAGAGGCATCAATATAAATCACGAAGTCTTCTGATCCTCTCGGTATAGTTAACACTAGAGCATTCACTAGCTTTTACTTCAATTCCTCAAAACTCTGCTTACATTTCTCTATCCAATCAAACTTTGCACCCTTACGTATTAATTGCGTCAACGATCATAATATCTTGGAAAATCCTTCAATAAACCTCCTATAGTATCCCGCTAAGCCTAAGAAGCTGCGAATCTCTCCTACATTGGTTGGCCTAGACCAATTTAACACTGTTTCCACCTTGCTTGAATCAACCTCTATGCCTTGGGTTGTGACGACATAAGGAATGCTACCCGTTATAACCAAAACTCACGTTGCTTGAACTTCGCATAAAGTTTCTCCTTCTTCAGGACTCCCAGTACTATCCTTAAGTGCTCCTCATGCTCTTCGTTACTTCTTGAGTAGATTAGTTTATTATCAATGAACACGATAACAAACAAATCAAGATACTCATGGAAGACACGATTCATCAAGCCCATAAATATATAAAAAAAAACTCGAGGAGCATTAGTTAGCCCAAATGGCATGATTAGAGACTTATAATGACTATATCGAGTCCTAAAAGTTATCTTCTAGATGCCATGGTCTTGATCCTTAATTGATGGTAACAAGATCTCAGGTCGATCTTGGAAAACACCACTGCACCCTGAAGTTGGTCAAACAAGTCATCAATCCTGGGGAGATGATACTTATTCAGTGATTTTGTTTAACGCCCTATAATGAATGCACATTCTCATGGAACCATCATTCTTTTTAACAAATAGCACAAACGTTGCCCATGGTGAAACACTGGGCCTGATAAATCATTTTTCTAACAATTCTTCTTTGTCTTTAGTTCCTACAACTCTTTTAGCACCATCCTATAAGGAGCCTTAGAAAGGTGCAAAGCCGGGAGTGAGATCGAAAGCGAACTCTACATCCCGTTCGGCGGCATGCTAAGTAATTCTTCAGGAAAACTTTCGAATATTCTCGCACCACCCTAACATCATTTACTACCAATTCATTGTTTTCCTCTTTTCCTGTCACCGACATCAGGAATCCTACATTATCTTCTAATTTTAAGATCTATCGCACTTTCAACACAGAAATGACGCGGGGTAAGGGTTAATTCCTAGTTATAGATAAACGAATTCCATCTTCTCCCGAACTTAGGAATACTTATTTCTCAAAGCAAAGAATTTTCACATGGTTCTTAGATAGCTAGTCCATCCCAAGAATTAACATCAAATTCATTCATGTCTATCACATACACCTCCTTAGAACTTACGAGTGAGACCCAACCCACAACCTGATAAAACATTTGTATGCCATAGAGATGATATACCGAGGTGTGAGACTGAACGGACACGTGTTTCATAGGAATGAGATCATTTTCCACCTTCTTAAGACCCTTAAAAGTTACTTAAGGGAATTTGTTGAACGGATCAATGTAATGTTCGATCATCAGATATCTGCCCAACTACTAATTGCCAATCTTAAGGAGAGGTGAGCCATTAACTGTGAGGATTATTATGATATTGAGAGGCCTAAAGAGTAAGAGCCTGATTATCGATATCGTCTATGCAATCCACCTCTTCACGTTAGCCATCCAGAAATATTAGAGGTTGATGGTGAGAGTAACATTATAGATTACACCCTGATGTCTTCAACAGAAGAAAAGGACTCTGAGGAAAATGTTAATGTGAGTGCTAGGAAGAATTATTAGTCTATAGTAATTGATGTTATGTATAGAATTTTGCTTTTAAGCATTGGATTTTCTATTTTAGCATTGACACTTGATATGCCTTGTGATCCTTTTTTATCTACGGATTTTCAAGAACTTAAGAATAAAATATGTTATTGCTCTCTTCTCGTTCAGTCTTTAATTTCCTTAATTATGCTTGATTCAAGGCTATGGCATCTCAATGTAGAAGAACAAACAATAGAAATGAACCCCAACAACCTGAACAACCTCAACCTATTGCGATCGACCCACAGTTTGCCCAACAATTTCTCATCATGATGTGAACATTCACCCAAACTACGGTGTCGGTGCCACTAACTCCTCAGCAGCCGACACCAACACCTATGCTACCACAACCTCAGCCACCTCAAGAATTTATCGCAGACACTAGAACCATTGCTGCAATTGTAGATCAATTCAAGAAACAGCATCCCCAGACTTTTGGTGGCAGCACAGATCCTTTGGAAGCAAAGGACTTGCCGATAAATATTGAAAAAATCTTTGACTCGTTGACTGCCCGAATCTCAAGGTTATATGTGCAACATTTATACTGAAAAAGGTGCTAGACGTTGGTGGGACTCCACCACGAGGTCAAGGGTTCACGGTCATGTCTAGACATGAAATGAGTTCAAGGAATTCTTTTTGAAAAGTACTACCCTGTAAGTGTTGGAAATCGAAAGTAAGCTGAGTTTCTCACGTTAACATGGGGCTCAATGTCATTGACTGAATATGAATAGAAATTTAAAAACTTGTCTAATTATATCCCTACTTTTGTCGACACGAGGGAGAAAAAGACGAGACGTTTCGAACAGAGGTGTTAGCGGAAATACAGTTGGTAAATTTAAGAGGGCATGCTAGTTGAGAGAATATGCAGTAGTATGGGCAGTCGAAGAAACAAAAGTGGATGGATAATAAGGGCAAAGGTAATCAGAACATCTCAAAGAAGAGAGAAATCTATCTCAATATGGCAATAAGAGCTTTTGTGTGGGCTATCATTCCACCTCATGGACTTCCTTATGACTGAGCGGGCTAAAATATTAATCATGTCTATTTGTATAACGGGCCAAAAAATAAACTAATAAAATTAAGCCCACGGGTAAAGGTGTTACAACCAGAGTGGTAAACAATATCCGTGACATTGAGGTATTAATCAATGGAATGAGTGTCACCCTTTGGAGGTAACTTGGGAGCTATAAAACCTATTGAAGCAACAATTTCATGAATTTCACCTTAAGGAAAAGGTGAGTATCATGGAGAGAGTAACAATAGGCCACCCATCCAATTCTAGTATGTTAGATGTAAGAAAACAGTAAGGGCTCAAAATATGAAAATGACTTGGGAATAATCCATCGGTACATGGAAATCACAGTGGCAATTAGTAGAGTTGTTACAAAGATACAAGGATATAAAGATGAAGAAATGAGGGAAGAAGGATATGCTGAAAATTAATAGTGTATAGAGGAGAGAATTGGACATCTCGAACGTCCAAACATCCTTTATTTTCATTATTGCTGTAATACAGATGCATAGTTTACAGATTGCTGTTAATTCCATCTAGCAGAGTTTTTTTTCTTTACAATACTATTATAAATACAGAAATTGAGATTACATTTCTAGCCTGAACTATCTTGTCTCTACTTTTATCTTCAATTCTGCTCTTAATCCTCTTTGATGAACGGCAATTGCTATAAGAGCCTATCCCTCCTCTCAAAGCCCAACACCAAGATCGAAATTTGGCACGTTGCATTGTAAGTAGAAACCAGATAAGTGGACAACGGGAGGTGGGAATGTAGTCGGGGGTGGGGGCTAGCATGGTGGCCTTCAGGTTGGATTACGGGAGTGTGGGAAAGAATTTCTTTTCATTTATTTTTTTCCTTCTCTCTTTTTTTAACATTTTATACTTAAAAAAGGAAAGAGTTACTTGCAAGCAAGTTATATAGGTAAATCAAACAATATATGAGAAACTCTTCGAGTGGCAGGGCGATGGAGATTAATAGCCACATGTTAAATACCTCCATCAGGGCAGAGATAAGCTTTGTAGCTAGTTGATCACCCTCCTCAGAACAAACTAGCTGCTGGAATGTTAACTGAACTACTGCTTCCTTTGAATTGGCATCAAAACCCTGAATCAAGCGTGCTATAAGATGCTGTGACAGCAGTTGAAGTAAAAATAGGGCTTCACCACATCTAAGGAGCAACTGCCTGATACACTCCATTGCTCTCACCTGGAAGACAATCCAACTGGTTATATGTACTATATTTTGAGTGCAGAGAAATGCACAAATCTTGAAAGATATATTTACCTCCATTGCAGCCAGTTCTGCAGAACTATATGGAATTCGCTGCCGTTTGTTTGAAGACCCAGCTTCACCATACTCACCATTCTGGGAGTAAGAACCAAATAGATTCCGTACCATACTTCTGTCACCAGCACCAATACCTGATCCAGTTCCAATCAAAATTGAACCCGTTAAGTCTCCTAAACCTGCAACACAGCCATAGAGCCCCCTCCTCTGATTTCTTCTAGAACTCAAGAACTTCTCCAGAGAGCAAATTTGGTCTTCAAGGACATGCATCGCCCTAACAGAGAGTCTGCTTACAACTATCACGTTTTCATAAGTAGAATCTGAAGAAACTGGGCCACCTTTTGTGATAAAAACAGGAAGCTCCCAGAGAGGTAGAAGTAACCTTGCTGAGCACAAGCACAGGCCTTCATGAGCCGCTGAAAATACAGGCTCCGCCTCTTGAACAACCTGGCCCATGCCAAATCCTACAGCTGCTGTTCTGGTATTTGACAATGCACCGCTTCCTTCTAGTTGAGGTATCCCAACAACTCTAGGGTCCTCAAAAGCATTGGCTGCCTTCTCCGCAACAACACTGCTTATCAGGGTCTTACTATATACTATCTTTGAAGCCAGCAGCAAACACATTGCAGCAGCCTCCCCAGCACCAAACCGATTGAAGAAGTCCTCTAATAGTGATCTTGGTGAATTTGATTCTAACAACCTTCTCAGGATGTCAACTGGTCTGAGAAAAACTACTTCCATCATGCCCCTGCTACAGAATACAACAATTTTCCTTCCTGGTAATATATGCTGGGTCAAAAGTTCACCTCTAGCCCAAAGTTTACAGCATGCCTTTTCACAGGATTCCAATGAATTATTCAACCCATAGAGTTCTACTTCTGAATATAGTGACTGCACAATGGCTGCTGTATCAGGCAGGGGTAATACACCTGCTACAGAAAGCATCCTGCCCTCAACAGGTACAGATGACACCAATTCCCGGAGTGCACGAGAGCTTCTTGCACCTGCTCCCGAACTAGAAGATGATGAAGATTGTGTGCTTGGATCCCTATTCACAATAAGAAGCGGAGAAATGGCAGTCGGAGATGTATCAGAAAGGGCAAGAGTTCCAGCAGAATAATACGCTGCTTCAATCTTCGGTGTCAGATCTTCATTCTGAGATCTTCCGGCAAGAGACAGAGCTCCAAAGGCAAGCCCACTGCCCACTCCTGTAGGAGGAGAAGGCCTGGTTGTCACAACTTTTAAGCAGCTTGGTTTCTGATGATCAGTACCAATCCTGCCTAAACCTCCAACAGCACCATCGTTCCCACCAGATGGAGCAGTCGAAAGGTACATCCTCCTACCATCTGATAAAACAGCAACAAGGTGCAACCACTTCGACTCTAAGGTAGATAAAGGTGACATACGAACTATAGACAGTTTAGTTGACCGAGATGGGGGCCTCGGCCCTGCTGGCTGTCGACCACCATAGTGAGGATCCCTTTGATTGATCAAGTTTCTTTCTTCAGCAACCTTCTTGAGTGGGCCATTTCCATTTGGCCCAAGAGAGAATACTTGTATTTTCATCTCTTCAGAGCGTGCATATAAAATATGTCTTTCATTATCAAAAACCATTTCGACAATGGGGTCAACAGCTCCAAATTTAAATACATTGGGCACAACCCACCTGCAGGAAAAGAAAAGCATAGATAATACAGATGCAAGCGAACAATCAGACTTAAATTAAGATTGAAACACACTGAAGAAAAAAAAATCACATTATCAAAAGATCGTCTACAAGGTAAAACGACCAACTCTAATCTAAAACGGAATAATTATAGAAAACTTCCAGGAACATGAAACCTGAATACAAAACACGGCAGAATATAGTAATCATGAACTCTGAGCATGAAAGGAGGACTACCTTGAAATGACACTTCCTAGACCAGCAGTTAGACAGACTTTACGGCACCATTTGCGCCAACCTGAACCAGTTGTATATTGCATTTCATAAATGTGACCATCACGCCCCGCAAGAAATATATGACCTCTATCAGTGCAAGTGATGCATGTCATAGTAACTCCATCCGATGGAATTGTGTACTCTGGTAACGGCTGAAGGGAGAGCTGTTCATATGGATCAGTTCCATCACCCCTTCCAGAACAACATACTCCAACAAGGATCAGCTGATTTGCAAAATATATCCATAAGAAACAAGGGAAACAGAATATTTTAGAACATAAAAAGCATGGAGAAATGGAAAAAAAACAAAAAGAAAAAGTAATAATCAGAAAATGAAATGATTAATAGGAACCCACATCAAGAAAAAATTGAATTTGTAAAATGATTACTAATCTGATAAAAACTCCAAAAATTGTACAAAATAGTATAACACTAACAGGAAATATTCACACTGCTGCAAGTAATGTATGTATAAATAGGGTAGATTGGCGGGGGCAGCACTTGGCTGTAGCCCAGTACTTGCTCAAGCCCATGTCCAATAAAAATTAAAATGCTTCTACCAAAATGAATAAATGACTTAAATGTAGTCCATAACCCACCAACTATGATGCAACGACACAGACACGTGTGTCCAACACGATAAGTGTCGGATACGCCAACGCGCAACTTTTCAAAAAAGTACCGACATGATATGTCGCCGACACTTTGATTAAATTCTTTAAAAATTTTCATTTATATAATATAAATTTAATTTTATACTTGTTATTAATTTTTCTTGTTGAAAATTTTTAAATATGAGTGCCTATTTGTTATTTACTAATAACTTTGAATTAAAAATATATATAATATTTTTAATGAAAAAAGAAAAATGTTTATAGTCAATGTTTTGAAAACCAATCCTAGCATTGACCCGAGAAAGATAAAAGGTCAAAAGTCAAAAGGTTCAACTGTGTTCGAGTTGGGATCGAACCGGATGCAATAAATGAATACACTCACAAATAATAAAATAATATAACAATAATTTTTAAAATTTTCATACTAATTCAAAGTAAATTTAAATTCATTTATATTAATTAGATTTATTATTATGTAGTCTCGATTTCAAAAATTAACAATTAATACACTAATGTAATTTGCTATTGATCACCTTGGATCTCGAACTCGACCTGATGGGCCCGATCTTGGGCCCCATTTTTGGGCCGTTTTCAATTTGGAGTTCGAGCTCGAGGATAACCCAAACAATAAATCCACCTCGAGCCCTACTCGCTAGTTCTTCTTAACTCTAACGTACGACCCCCCAGGATATTTGCCCTATTCGAACACAGACTCCTATTTCATTACAAGATTCCACCCTAACTGAAATAATACACTTCTAATGCTACACAAACTCCTTACAAAAATAAAGGAATGATAGAAGATGAGTCCTTCTAGGACTCGACTTCCAACATCTATAAATACATAACCTGGC
>CAIGRP010050988.1:0-22871 GCA_903798385.1 Fraxinus cuspidata
ATATTTTTTTTTAATAGTGATTTTTAGGAGAATGTGTGATTAAAAAATAGGAAAACATTATGAATTTACATATAAAATTATTTTATGTGAGAATTTGTGATTAGAAATGAGTTTTGAAGAAATGAATTTTGAAAAATATGAGGCTCAAACAAAGACTTAGTATTCAAAGTGTCACATTAACGGTCACCTCTTAAGGTGAAACTATAGCAATATATGAAGGTCGCAACCATATGATCAAAAACAAAGACATTGAAGATTGTTGTAAATTAAATACTAATTATTGAATGACTATTATATTCTTACAACACTAATTATTATGACTACTATAATCATACAATTACAATTCTTTCTTTTGATTCTTAATAAAATGGTAATTAGCACATAACGTCCCCACCTTTCATTATTATTGTGAAAAACATTCATATCATTCTTTTTTTTTTTTTTTGGCATTTTTACTATCATTTTCACATTTCATTGCGTAAAAGGTCATTTTCACCTATTTTCTTAGTTAAAAATTATGAAATGACAAATATATCACTCTCTTTAAATAAAATAAAAAGAAAAAAAAATTAATTGCTACCACAGTCTCAATTTTTTTAAAAATGCGCAAATAAGTCACAAATAAATTATGAAAAGGGTAATTAGTACATAATGTTCCTATCTTTCACCGTTATTGCGAAAAACTTTCATATCTTTTTTTTTTTTTTTTGTATTTTCACCCATAATTACACATTTGATTGTACAAACCGTCATTTTTATTCATTTTTATCCAGTTTCTCAATAAAAAACTGTGAAATGACAAATATACCCTCCTATTTAGATAAAAAGCTAAAGAATTAGTTACAATAATAGTTTCAATTTTTTTTAAAAAAAGTGCAAACAAGTACTCAATAAATTATTAATTTTTTTTAAAAGTGCAAACGAGTCCTAATTAAATTTATTTAAAAATTAAAACAAATTTAAAAAAGGCAAACGAATGCCAAATAAATTATTAAAAAATTAAAAATTAAAAAAAATATTTTTTATTTACATATGAGGGTATATTTGTCATTTCACAACTTTTTATTAAGAAATTGGAGGAAATTGGATAGAAATGATGGTTTGCCCAATCAAATGTGCAATTATACATATGATGGTATATTTGTCATTTTACAACCTTTTATTAAGAAATTGGATGAAATTTGATAGAAATGATGGTTTGCCCAATCAAATGTGCAATTATACATATGAGGGTATATTTGTCATTTCACAACATTTTATTAAGAAATTGGATGAAATTTGATAGAAATGATGGTTTGCCCAATCAAATGTGCAATTAAGGGAGTAAATGCCAAAAAATGAAAGGTATAGACTTTTTTGCAATAACGGTGAAAGATATGAACATTATGTACTAATTACCCTTTTAATAATTTATTTGTGACTTATTTGAGTTTTTAAAAAAAATTGGACTATGGTTGCAATAAGTTTTTTTCCTTTTGTTTTATTTAAAGAGATGAGTATATTCGTCATTACATAATTTTTAATTGAGAAAATAGTTGAAAATGACATTTTACGCAATGAAATGTGGAAATAAGGGTGAAAGTAACGTTTTCCACAATAACAATTAAAAGTAATGATGTTATGCGCTAATTACCCCTTAATAAAATATACATAAATTCATTAACTATCTATTTTCTTCTATTTTTTCTCTAGTTTATAACGTATATCAACACGAATATCTAACCAGTTGAGGTAAAAAAAAAATTTCTCTTCCATTCAAAGAAAGATACGAAATTTTAACCGATTGAGTTCGTTAAGAAACTCTTCCTTTCAGTTCAAAGAAAAAATATTGTATTATTATTCTTGAAAAAGTATCAATCTAAATCAACATTTCGTAAGAATATTTAGCATGGTCGTATATCAATATTAAAAAAATATTGTTTTGTTACTCTGAAGAAACACGAGAAATATTGTATTTTTACTCTTGAAAGCGTACAATATTTGTTCATATCATATTCTAGATGAATTCATGTCGATTTTCTCTGTGAAACACGACTTAATTTTAACAATAATCTAGATGAATATTCTTTTAATTTTATAGCACCCCTAATCTAGGATTTTAATTTATTACAAAAACTTGCTTCTTACATTCAAGTACAAATTTCAACAACTAATGAATAAATAGGTTAAGTTAGCTAGATTTAGTTTGTTGAATAAAAGAAACTAAAATGGAGGATGGAATTGAAGGCTAGCTTACATTAACGAAGTCCAACCCCGCAACACTCTATCTAACGATCAAGTTCAGTTGGACCATTTCTCGAACTCAAAATTCTATGAACATTTCAAAGTATTTCCTAAACTCATTGAAGTCAAACAAAGTAAAATTTCAAAAAAAAAAAAATTCATCATCTAGGCACGCAATTTGACACTTAATCACATGCCAAAAGCTGTTTGAAGAGTGTGTTTTACTCACAAGTTTTATGCCATTTTAAACTTAATTATGAGTTAGATATTACTAATAGCGAATGTTTTTAATGTGTTTATTAGCTTTGTTTTGTTGAATTGGTGAGATGGCGCAAATCAAGGAAAGTAAATATATAAGGCAATTGACATGGTAACAAAAGGGGCAAAATAGTCAAATCAGAATATCAAAGAAAGAAGCACACCAGGGGCTGCACCATGAAGCAGCGATGCCACAGGGTTTTGTGACGCGGCGCCGCATATAAGATCACAGGGTCTCTTTTTTGTGCCAAATTTTGAGCCTACAAGAAACCCTACATTTATAAAAACGTGGGAAAGAGTATAAATATAAGTTATTGACACTTTTAGATAGTTCCATATATTGGGAAAAAAATAAATACAACAAGAGATTGAAGAGCGTAATTGAAGGGAGAAAAAAATTAAGAAATTCAAGTTTTGAAGCATTGATTGGAAGAGGAAGAAGATCCTGGTGCAAAATTAATTTCTTTTTGTACATCTTTATTCAAAATTATTCATTGATATATTTAATAACAACTTCTTATTTTTCTTCTTCCATCATTATGAGTTGCTAAATTTTATATCAGAGCAAATAATGTAATCTACTTGAAACCCTTTATTTCTTTTATTTAAAAATCTTGTTATTTTATCATATATGTGTTGATTTTGCTATGAGTTTAATATGTTAAATTACTTGATCACTAATTTGATGATTTTGTGAATCTTTAACAAATCGAGATGTGAGTTTGAGATTTAAACCATATAGTAAAAATTCGGTATATTAGTATAACGTAAAGAGATACATATACTAAATATTGTGATCATTATATAAATTCTTAAAACTAATATTTCATTTAAATAAGGTGGATTCACATCTATGTGATTGAATTAGTTACATATGATCAACGAGAACTCGAGAGGGGTAAATTGAATACAATAAAAGAATTTGATCGAACATTACATTAGACTCTTGAATCTTGAATTCAAACTTAAAGGTGATCAATATGTGAAATTAAGGCAAATTGTGTGTATTTTAGTTGATTTCAAGTGTTTAAACCAAAATTTTTCACAACATACAATTCTTTGTTTGTTTTCGTCAAATAAAAGTTAGAAAAATTTGATTAAATTCTAAAGTATAGTCCTCGTGGAAACGATAATCCGGACTCAAAGGTCCACTATATTATTTGGTACGATATCGTATACTTGCTACAGAAAAAAAAGGCAACAAATTTTTGGCGCTGTTGCTGGAGAGCTATTTACTTTTAGTCTTAATTTGTTTTTAATTTTAACTGTTATTTGATTTGTTTACTATTTTCTATTAATAGATCAAAGGTATTCGTTGTATGCTCCATACCCAATATGACGATCTTGAACTATTTGAATCGAAGATAGAAAGTACTTTGAAACGAAAACGCAAAGAATACAAACAAAAACAATAACATCAAATGGATGAGATCAAAATATCACTATTCCTATAAAGCCAATTGGACAAGTTACATGAAAGTATAGCTGCACTACTGGATCAGCAATATGAGTGAGTGGAAATAAATGAAAGGGACTTGCTAGTTTCAATATTCTTGATGCCCAAGTAGTACCAGGGCGCTTCATTATAGTATATCCAGATTTTGGGGTGAATAAGTTTAAGATAAAGGCAGATTGGATTAACTTGACCAGTAACATTCTCCAATTTTATGGTCTAGCTTATGAAAACTCGAACACACATATCTCCAGATTCCTTAGAAATTGTCAGAATTTTCATGCCCATGGGATTAATGAAGACGCTATCAAGTTGTGGCTATTTCCCTATACATTGCGAGATGCTGCATTGGAATGGTTAGATGATGAACCTCATGGAAGTATTACTATATATGAAGAACTAACTAGAAAATTCTGTAACAAATTTTGCCTACCGACAAAAGTAGCAAAAATAAAATTGAAAATTCAAACGTTACAAAAAAAAGATGGGGAAAGCTATCATAATGCATGAAACATATTCAAGGAGTTAATGAGAAACTGTCCAAATCATGGGATCACCATAGGTAATCAAGTGTAATACTTCTACACCATATTGCCATTGTCAAAATCTCAAGTGGGTTTCTTTGCTAGTCGATCGATCATCAGAAAATTCGTATAATAATGCATAGATTTCTTCGAGTTAATTGCTACGACTCATTCAATATTTTCCATAGAAAGAGAGGTACTGGAAAAAACGACTGGAATATATGAATTGGATAGTACAACATTTACCAACGCACATATAACAACTTTGACAAAACATGTAGAGTTATTGGTGAAAGCACAAACACAAGGAACACATGTAGTATTAACCAGTTCAGTATGTGAAAATTGTGAAGCCAATTATCCCATAGAGAATTGCTTGTCTATGGATTTTCCTAAAGAACAAATAAATTTCATTCCTGCAATTTCAACTCATATGGACAAATATATATATCCCAGGTTGGAAACAACACCAAAACTTCAAATGGTCAGACAATCAGCAAAGGAATGGTTCAGATAATCCAGCAAGAGGAAAAACCAAGTTTGGGGAAGATGTTCTATCAATATATGCAAAAGACATACAATGTGTTCCTGCAAATTGACACAAACTTTCAGAATCAGCAGACATCTATTAAGAAGTTGGAGACACAAATTGGTCAGATAACTCAGCAGTTTACAGAATGTCCACAAAGGACATTACCATGTAATAGAATGATAAATCCAAATGAGCAAGTGCAATCTATTACAACTAGAAGTGAAGTACAACTGCCAGAGATACTTGTGAAGCAACTAGATAGAAAAGATAATGAGGTAGAAATTGAAGAAGCTGATAAACAAGAAAATTTTGTACCAATTGCAAAAAAGGGAAAATAGAGAAAAGAAACATCTACAGTTAGAGCACCAAGTCTCATCAAGGCTTATGTGTCACCAATTCCCTTCTCTCAATGATTGCAGAAAAAGAAATTAGACAAGCAGTTTGTCAAGTTTGTGGAGATTCTCAAGCAACTACACATAAATATCCCTTTCACAAATGCAATTGCACAAATGCCCAGCTATGCTAAATTTTTGAAGGAAAATCTTTCCAATAAGAGGAAGCTGGAAGAACATGAGATTGTCTACCTGAACGAGGAATGCAATGCAATTCTCCTAAAGAAACTACATCCTAAGCTAAAGGATTTAGGGAGTTTTACTATACCTTGCACAATTTGGTTTGAATTACTTTAAGCATTCATTATGCGATTTAGGTACCAGTGTTTATTTAATGACATTCTCTGTTTACAGGTCTCTTGAATTGGGATAATTTAAACCTACGACAATCTCTTTACAACTAGCTAATTGGTCCATCAAAAAAATAAAGGAAATTATAGAAAACGTGCAAATCAAAGTTGATAAATTCATCTTCCCAACGGATTTCATCATCTTGGACATGGAAGAGGATTCGAATATTCCTCTAATCTTGGGAATACCTTTCTTGGCCACTGGAAGAGCGCTTATTGATGTGTATGATAGGAAGATGATTCTTTAGGTGGACAATGAGCAGATTATATTCTTTGCGTTCAAGGCGATGAAACACACATTGACTTCAGATACCTTTTGCCAAGTATACGTTCTTGAGGAGCATGTAATTGATACATTTAATACCAAACATCCAGCAGTTCTATGTAAAGTAAATATTGCACAATTAGAGTAAAAGAACTGAATGTGCTATACAGTTGGCTAAACAACATATGGGAAGGAGACATTGGAAATATGAATCTCTTGGTGGCAATCCATCACCACTGGTACCGTCAGTGGAGAAGGCCCCAACTCTTGAGTTAAAGCCTTTGCCATCACATCCTCTTTATGCGTATTTGGGAAACTAGGTTACACTTCCAGTAATCAATGTTAATGATATGACAGAGGAGGAGGAGAAAAAGTTATTGGAGGTACTAAAGAAGCACAAAATTGCAATTGGATGGACCATAGCGACATTAGAGGAATCAGTCCCACTATTTGCATGCACAAAAATTTAATGGAGGACAAGTCAAAACCTTTAGTGGATGGTCTGGGCAGATTAAATCCAACTTTGAAAGAAGTAGTGATAACAAAAGTGTTGAAATGGCTAGATGTAGGGATTATCTATCCCATATCAGATAGTTCTTAGGTGAGTCCAGTACATGTGGTGCCTAAGAATGGTGGAATACAGTGGAGAAAAATGAGCTAATACCAACACGTTATTAACGGGGTGGAGAATGTGTATAGAATACAAGAAGCTGAATAATACCACAAGAAAATATCACTTCCCATTACCCTTCACCGAATAGATGTTGGAAATGATAGCATGTCACTCTCATTACTGCTTTCTGAATGGGTATTCAGGATACAATCAAATAGCCATTACTCCAAAAGATCAAGAGAAAATAACCTTTACATACCCTTATGAAACTTTTGCCTTTAAGAGAATGCATTTTGGCCTATGCAACGCACTTGCAACGTTTCAGTGATGTATGATGATCATATTCTCTAACATGGTGGAAACGTATATCGAGGTATTCATGGATGACAATGGATGACTTTTTAGTATTTGGAGATTCCTTTGAGACTGCTTGGAACGTTTATCCTTAGAGCTATAAAGGCGTGAAGAAAAGAATCTATTGCTTAATTGGGAAGTGTAATTTTATGGTGAATAAAGGAATATCGTTGTGACACATGATCTTTTCACAGGGTACTGAGGTTGACAAAGCCAAGGTACAAGTGATCGAAAAATTACAGCCATCTACTTCAATTAGAGGAATCATAAGCCTTTTAGGACATGCTGGGTTTTACAAAAGATTTATTCAAGACTTTTCAAAAATTACAAGACCTTTGTGTAATCTACTGGAGAAAGATGTGTTTTTTAACTTTTTTGATGAGTGTTTACATGTCTTTAACATTTTAAAAGAAAAGTTAACGTCTACACCTGTTATAGTGGCTTCAGATTGAGAACTACCCTTCAAACTCATATGTGATGCCAGTGATTTCGCGGTGGGAGTAGTGCTAGGTCAATGTAAGGAAAAGGTATTGCATGTCATCTACTAACTTGAGCAGGAAATGCTAGCAGTAGTATTTGCCTCCGACAAATTTTGTTCTTATCTAATTGGTTCAAAGGTGATAGTCTACACAGACCATGCAACTTTGAAATATTTATTAGAGAAGGACGCTAAATTCATGCCAATTTGATAGGTTCTGTTACTACAAGAGATTAATATTGAAAGTCGAGATAAAAAGAGAACATAAAACTAGGTAGCAGATCATTTGTCGAGGCTAGAGGAATCGAAGTATTTAGAAGAGGTGGATATTAATGAGATATTTCTAGACGAACAGTTATTGTAGGTGGAAAAGGCTTCGTGGTATGCAGACATTGTCAACTATTTAGTGAGTAGGTGTGTGGATCCAGACTTCACCCATTAGCAGAAGAAGAAGCTTCTTCATGAAGTGAAATTCTATTATTGGGATGATCCAAATTTATAGGGCATACCAAATAATCAGAAGATGTGTGCCAGGAGATGAGATTAATCACATTCTACCACAGATTCGTGCTTCAGCTTATAGAGGACAATTTGGCCGCACTAAAATAGCAACGAAGGTGGTTTAATACGGGTTCTTTTGGACAACAATATCTAAAGATTGCCACAGTTTCTGTAGATCATGTGATAAGTGTAAAAGGACAAGTAACATATCGGCCCGTCACGAAATGCCACTAAATAATATTATGGAGGAGGAAATATTTGATGTATGGGAGATTGATTTTATTGAACCTTTTTCGTTGTCCTATAATAATCAATATATCCTAGTGGCAGTAGACTATGTCGCCAAATGGGTGGCAGCCAAGGCATTGCCTACCAAACATGTAAGGATAGTGGTAGATTTTATAAGAAAACATTTTCAACTGCTATGTATCAGCAAGAGCCATCATTAGTGATGGTGGAACTTACTTCCGCAACCGGTTATTCAAGGTAGTACTTCATAAGTATAGGGGATAGAACATTGCATCGCCACGCCTTATCACGGTCAAACGAGTAGACAGGTTAAAACTTCTAATAGACAACTAAAAATAATTATGGAACTCATGGTAAAAGCACCTCGAAAGGATTGGTCTAAGAAATTAGACGATGCTTTGTTGTCTTATCGCACCGTGTATAAGCTGGCGATTGGGATGTCACCATACTGAATAGTGTTTGGAAAACCTTCTCACTTACCAGTTGAGTTTGAGCACAGAGCATACTGGGCTTTGAAATTGGACATGGATTTAGAGAAAGTTGGGGAAACACGAATGTTACAACTTCATGTATTGGAAGAATTCAGAAGAGAAGTATATGATAATGCATCCATCTACAAAGAAAAGATAAAACAGTGGCATGACAAGAATATTAGACAATGAATTTTCAAAGTGGGAGATCAAGTTCTCTTGTACAATTCCAGACTTAAATTTTTTTTAGGAAAATTGAAACAAGATGGACCGAACCTTTCACGGTTTTCTAAATGTTTTCTTATGGTATAGTTGAGTTACACCACCAAACCAAGGAAAATTTCAAGGTTAATGGACATCGCATCAAACACTACTTAGAGGATTTTTTAACTACAAAGAAAAGCCTTGAAATAGCTGTTTCAGAATAATAGCGACATAAAGTTCAGCTAATGACTTTAAAGAAGCGCTTTTTGGGGTGCAACCCAATCCCTATCCTTCTTCTATTCTATATATAATTTTTATGATTTTTAGAAGGTAATTAATAATAAATTGGTTGTGTTTTGTAGGACAAGTCTCAAGTTTGGGAGATGAATAAATTCTAGAATGGAGAACGGAAGGTAAAAAAAAAGCCTACAGAGTTGTGGCGCTGCAATGCTACAACCTTGAGATGTGGCACTGCGTCACTACATCGCCCCCCCCCCCCCAACACATTTTTTCCCCTTCTCCTTCTCCTTTTTATTTTTAATACACCCACCACTTTCTCCTTTCCATTTCATTCTTTTCCTTCTTGTTCTCAAATCCTATTTTTTTTCTCTACTTTTTCCATATTCTACATACAAATCTTTTACATACATATCACCCCCAATATCTTCACCATCTTCATTGCATAGATCTAACACCTCAACATATCTTCCGCTTAGTGGGATTTTTTTATGTAAAAGAGTAAATATCTACACTTGTTTTGGTGTGTGGTGCTAATTTATGTTGTAATATAAGTATTGGGTGGATGTAGTACGAAAAATTTCTTATGGTTTTTGGTAGATTGTGGTGGTTTGACACTTTGTGATGTTGAATTTATGTTTGGGATTAGGTTCGGAATAAGTATGGGGAAATTTTAGATTTGAGTTGAGGAATGAGTGCATGGTGTTTGTTGAAATTTTCTAAGAATCTTACTTCTGTGGTGGCAAAATTAATCACTTGACTACTTATTTAACATTGGGGGATTGACAATACATTACTGCATGATTGGGTGGTTAATAGTGCCTTGATTTGTTGAGGGTATTGTGTTATTTGGAACATTCATCATATTTTGCGAAGTGTGTAACGGGTTTTTTAGGACATTTTAGGTTTGATTGTGGTAGCCATAATTGTTTGACATTGTTATTTTTTCTTTTCGGAGAGCACCATGCCACATAAAAAGAAATCGAAGTTTTCGGCCTCTTTGTCTAAATCCTTTGACAGCAATAAATTTATGAGTGAGGAAGCTGAGAAACGATATCATGACATGGTAGTTCACAAAAATTGTATTCTGGAACGGGGTGTTGATGACCTTGAGCTTTATATAATGAACAGAGTGAGGATTAATACTAGTTGTGCGTTTCATGCAAATGCTAAAGACTGTAGGGATTAAAAGTTTATGTCATGGGATAGTGGATTCATTTTGACTACACCTCCATCCATAGGTTTTATACACTGCCTGATATAGATGAAAATGACTTCTAGAAACTGTGTGAGAAGGGGGTAATAGATCTGGTAGACATATTTCGAGAGTTGGCCCACTCTAACACCACATGGAAATGATCCAGCATCGATGTCACTAATATTTCAACAGCGGGCATGTTTCCCAATTGAAAAGCGTGACACTATTTTATATGTGCTAAACTCTTTCCCATTAGCAATATTAGTGAAGTGGTAGAAGAGATGGCATTGTTGAATTATGCTATTCAAAAAGGCATCAGTGTTGATGTGGGCATTGTCATTTAGACCAACTTCTTGCACATACTTCGAGGATCTACAACCGCGGTTCTAGGTTACCATTCATTAATTTGTGCTCTTTGTCAAGAAGGGGAAATTGTGACATCCTCGATTTTACTCTAAACCATTCCTGTCTAATAAAATAATTTGGCAGTTCTTTGTCAGTGCCCCACCATAGGACACTGAGGCACAATCATCCCATCTCCGTCGTCTTCATCCTATCAGTTCGTAGACTGATGACATGATTAGTAGAATTGAGGCTATGCAATTGCAGCTAACTTAGAGATAAGACGAGTTAGAATTGAGGAATCAAGAGAGACGTAATGGAATCTAGCATCAACTTGATCAACTGCAGGCATCTATGACCGATCAATATCAGTAGTTGTAGAACTCTACGTATATACATGAACAAAACTAGAACGAATTCTCGTCGATGTTGACCTTTGTATACCCACATATATCGTTTTCCCCACAGCAGACATTTCTATGTCATTTGGACAACTAGGATCCATTTCACCAAGGCGATGGCGATGACACCCATTGATGTCTTTAGGGAAGTCCTTCCCATTCTTTGTATTTATTTTCACATTGGGAACAATGTACGTTTTAAGTTTGGGAAAGGTGAATCAACAGGGTTAATTGCTATTGTCTTTTGTTTTGTAGTCATGTTTGAGTGATATTATTTGATTTCGTGTGATAAAAATTGTTATGCATTCTTGTGTGAGTCAGATCGTTTGTTGGCTATGATGAATATACTTGAGTACATGTATTAATTTGTGGATTATTGATGAATCATATACGAAGTTGAATTTTGTGCTTATCCATGCAAAGTAGTACAATTTTTATGCACGATAATTGAGTATAGCATCATACATGAATAAAAAGATTCATATGTATTGGCTAAATTATGACTTAGATGCTTAATCCCTTAACCCTTGATTCACAACATCCTTTAACCTTCTATATATAATATTAGGGGTGTTCTAGCCAGTAAATGAGATGATTTAAGATTGTGGTGATTCTGTGCGTGTGAAAAAAAAAGTTTTGTGTACTTCGATTTTTTAGTATAAACTTGGTGATTACCAAATGCTAGGGATCTAACCCCTGTAACCTTTACTTTTCTTTTATAACAAATAAACAATGCACTTATCGAGATTATGCCTCATGTCGGAACCTTTTTTCCACTAGTTAGTAAATTCGTAAGGATATCTTGAAATCTGGTATCCTTTGGTATTCAAAAGCCTGTGAGTTACCAACTAAAAGTTTTTTACTGGCGTCAAGAAGAGAAAAAATGGGTTAGGTCAATATTGGTCTGAAAAGAAAATATCAAAAAGAGAAAAAATCAATGCAAGAGTGCAAGAAAGAACTGATCGTTAGGGAATTAGATAACTAGTGGGTTTGAATCATTTGGTGAAAACTTGATTGTTGAAGCCCTCATAATTGGGAGAATCATCACACGAATGAATTGTTGACGTTACTAGTTGGATTAAACCAAATTTGAGTGTTGTAAGGAACTGATCAAATAAGCTAAAATTTAGAGTTATACCTTGGGAAGAGAATGAAAAAAACAAGGTTGGGGGCGTGTGAATCCTACGAGCGTAGAAAGGATAAAATTGACTACAGAGGGTTGGGACATGAACTAACTTGTGAATGTACGACATTATATTTGATTCTTCACATACAAACTCGTTTTGTATTGGATATATGGAAGTCTGACTCTTATATTGTGATTTTGAAGTCATTCATGGGTTGATATAATGTTCTTGATATTGAGCCAAAGGGCAAGCCATTTGACTAAGTTTTTGTGGTATGATTCATAGTACTTTCATTTGCTTTGTGTTTGCTCGAGCACTAGCAAATTCTTAAGTTTTGGGGTATTTGACGAGTGTGTTTTTCTTACCAGTTTATTTCATTTTTAACTTAATTATGAGCTAGATATTATAGGTAGTAAACGTTTTTAATGATATTAGTGTTGTTTTGTAGAATTAGTGAGATGATGCAAATGAGGGAAACAAAAAAGACAACAAGGCCATTGGCATGGTAACGAAGGGGCAAAATAGTCAAACCAGAATATCAAGGAAAGAGGAGCGGCACCCGATGCCACGAAGGCAGCACACCAGAGGTGTGGCGCCGCAGTATCACACCCATGGTGCTGAGGCACCACAAAGCATAAAGTGGCAAAGTGTGGCGCTGCATCAGACATTGCAATGCCATATGGTTTTGTGACGCAGCGCTGCGATGCCACAACCAGACGCTGCAAGTAAATTACACGGTCCATTTTTTAGGCTCAATTTTGAGCTTACAAGAAACCCTATATTCATACAAATGTAGGGAGGAGTATAAATATAAGTTATTGACACTTTTAGAGAGTTCCACAAATTGAAAAAAAAAATACAACTAGAAATTGAAGAGCATAATTGAAGGAAAAAATATCAAAAAATTCAAGTTTTGAACCATTGATTGGAAGATTAAGAGGATCTTGGTGTAAGATTAATTTCTTTTTCTACATCTTTATTTAAAATCCAATAATGTATACAATAACAACTTCTTATTTTTCTTCTTCCGTCATTATGAGTAGCTAAATTTTATATTAGGGCAATCAATGAAATCTACTTAAGACAATTTCTTTTATTCAATATTCTAGTTATTTTATCATACATGTATTAATGTGCTATGAGTTTAATGCGTTAAATTACTTGATCACTAATTTGATGATTTTGTAATTTTTTTACGAATCGAGAGATGAATTTGAGATTTAGACCATATAATAAAAATTCGGTATATTAGTACAACGTGTAGAGATACTTATACTAAATATTGCTATCATTATATGAATTATTAAAACTAATATTTCATTTAATTAAGGTGGCTTCGCATAGAGATATGAGATTCAATTAGTTAAATATGTTCAATGAGAACCCGAGAGGGGAAATTGAATATAATAGGAGAATTTGATCGAACACTATATTAGACTCTTGAATATTGAATTAAGATTTAAAGGTGATCAATAGTTGAAATTATTCGGCCATAATATCCTTTCATTATTTGAATTCTTAATCAATCTTTGTGCGCATTTTAATTAATTTCAAGTGTTTAAACCATAAATTCTTCACAAAATACAACTCTTTGTTTGTTTTCGTCAAATAGAAGTTAGACAAATCATATTAAGTTCTAAAGCATAATTCTTGTGGGAATGATAATCCAGACTTAAAGGTTCGATATATTATTTGTTACGATATCGTACCCTTGCAATAGAAAAATACAACACTATTCACAAGTACACTGAACACAATATACGTAAAAAGGCATATTTATTATAGTGACCTCCAAATGACTTCATTTCTAAGTCAATGACAAAGAACTCATAAAGATTTCAAACCCACTAATCTCATTGGAAATATTGCAAAATTCGATTAGCGGTAACAGTTTGAAAATACGACTGAAAACTGAAATTTCTACTTTATGTGTTTACATGTCCAAATCCACACACCCAATCACATTTTCATGTCAAAACTTATGCTATGTCATATTAATATAATTTAATAAACATCAATTCATGCTTTTACGTATATAAAATAATTAATTATAAATAAGTACATTTTTATAGTCAATTTGTTGGCTTATTGAAGAGCTTGGATGATTTTCAAATCAAAATGTGGCATTTATTTATGAATAATCTCACTTTGCCAAATGAATTTGACATCTTGGATCACATATGAAGGTATGACAATAGGTGATTGGTGCAATATCTATCTTTTTTAAACTGACTAATGACAAGATGCGATGTGACATTCTATCAAGGAAGGTGCCAAGCTGTCTGGTGTAATATAGGAAGGTTATAATTATAGAACTTTATAAAAATTATATTTGCCCTTATCTATCTGAATGATGAAATTCTATTGACCCTAATTATTAATAATTATGTGTATTTTTATTCACAATGCTAGTATCCACATTAGGTTGTGCATGATTTTATAGCAAAATATCACTTTCACTAACTTATTCTTTTTCATTTTTTAAAAATAGGACAATACCGTAACACTTAAAATACGAAAAAATCTAAGAAAAATCCTAAAAATTATCAAAAAATTCTAAATGTTACAGGAGTATTAATCAAATCATACCAATCTTCTCTTTTATCATTTTATAAATAGTCAAGAACAAGCAAATATCTTTACCTTTCAATTTAACTCAAAGCTTTTCAATTATAACTTTTTTACTCTCTCTTAGAAAAAAATTATTTCGAGGATTCCAGCTTCCTAAAAGTTCTAGCTTATCAAAACTATGTGACATACCATTAAAAATTCTTTTTATCGAAATGCCTTTCTACAAGTAGGTGATTGAAGATTGGTGGAGCTACAGTTGTCTTCCAAAGTGCACTTATTCCAACTAGAGGAATTACGAGAAAAACTTCACTGCTCTTATTAATCAACATATTCACTATCTATTCATTTCGTTATGAAAGCTAAACTTAATAAAACTTTATTATTTTTCAAGTTCTCCATGTTAAATCACTAAGAGAATTAATTAATGCGGAATATACCTTAATCCATTGATTTGTATCTTGAATCTTAAATTGTAATCCTTTACTCTTGACTTCTAAATCTTTAATCTTGATTTCTTGTGCTTCAACTAATCATTGTTCTTGATTCTCGAATATGGATTCTTGAATTTTTGAACTCTCGTTATTGATTCTTGAATTCCTTTATACGGGTTTTAAATCTTTCTCTTCAATATTCTTTTATCTTTGAATTCTTGTGTTGATGGTATAACACAAGGAATGAAAAAATTGCATATGAATTGAGGACCATAACCCTATATATAGTTTTTATATGTATTCGGCACATCGTTAAAAACAACTTTAATGGATGCACAAAGGCCAGTTATTTTACAAATATAATTCAGCCCATACTTTATATAGATGCCCAAAGGACAGTTACTTAATTATTTATCAAATCACTTTAATTTTGAGCTTAACTTTAAGATAGTCTTTATATACAATTAATTACACATGTCAGCTCACATAACAAATTAAATATTTTTTCAACAATCTCTCACTTGGTCCACATATATTACCTTATAAATGTGTATAACCTTACAAGCTTAAAACTTTTGATATCACAACCAAAAGCAACTCTGAACAATCTCGTCCATCAATTATGTTAATACATGATCAAAGCGGTCTTCATTACAAGTATCATAACTAAACTCTCAATGGTCACATATATCAACACAATCAAATAACATAAATCAAGTATGGATGTGTAGCATGGAAATTACATGCAATGCTATCAAAATATGTTTATTTCCAATTGGTCCTACCTTATTCTTTAATATCTTATACTTTAATAAGATCAAACCAAATACTTTAATCAAATTGAAAACTCAACTGGATACTTTATTATTAAAATAAACTATGCACAAACAAAATCATGTGTCCAAAAGACAATATTCAAAATTACAAACTCCAACTAAACTAGCATATCATCAAAATATATAACACCCATGTGAGCATTCTGCTCATGAAAGATTTTGTGTGGTAGACCTTTAGTAAATGAATCTGCTATCATGAACTTTGTCCCAATATGCTCTATAGTAACCTAACCACGTTGAACTCTTTCTTTAACATCTGGGAATTTAATGTCTATAAATTTAGATTTTGTTGAATTTCTATTATTATTATTTAAATACAATACTGTTGACTTATTGTCACAAAATTGTTTAAGTGATCTTTCTATCTCATCTATAATTCATAGCCCAGTAACAAAATTTCTCAGCCATATTCCTTGATTGTCGTAACACACTACAAACTCTTTTGCCATGGTTGAAAAAGTTATGAGTGTATGTTTAGCACTTTTCCATAATATAGCTCTTCCAACCAGTAGGAAGACATAGGCCGATGGAGATCTCCTACTATTTTGACTTGACATCCAGCAAAATCAGAATCAGAATAACTAGTGATCTCCAATTGGTTTGATTTCCTGTATGTGAGCATGTAATATTTTATTCACTGTAAATACCGCGTAACCCACTTGGTTGCCTTCCATTTATCCATCATATGGTTACTTAAATATCTGTTTAACATTCCAACAATGAATAATATATTCGAACATGTGCATTCTTGAGCATACATTAAACTCCCAATTGTTGAACCATACGGAATTTTCTGCATCTCATTTACTTCAATGTCATTCGTGAGGCATTGATTGAGACTGAACTTATCTCCCTTAGCAATAGGAGTATCACCTTGTTTGCAATCCTATATCCCAAATCTCTTAAGTACAGTATCAATATAGTTTTTTTGTAATAATCTAAGAATACTCGGAGAACGGTCCCTGTGTATCTGAATCCCTAATATAAAAGATGCGTCATCAAGATCTTTCATCTAAAAATTTTCATAGAAATATCTTGATTTCGTGTAATAAGCCTATATCATTGCAGGCAACCAGTATGTCATCGATATATAATGCCACATTCATCTCAAAACCAAATAAGATGATTATTTGATGAAATTTGTGATACCATTGACGGGAAGCCTGCTTAAGCGTATAGATTGATTTCTTTAATTTGCAAATCATTTTCTTTGGGTCTCCCAATATAGAGTTTTACAGTTACACCATATATATTAACTTATCAATGCCACCATTGAGAAACGTCAACTTTACATCCATTTGATGTAACTCAAGATCAAAATATGCTACAAGTGCCATTATAATCGTGAAAGAGTCTTTTTTGAAACTGGAAATAAAGTCTTTTTGTAATTGATGTCTTCCCTTTAAGTAAAACCCTTTGCAACAAGCGAGCCTTACATCTTTCCACGTTACCTTTTTGAATCCCTCTTGATTTTAAATATCAATTTTCAACCAATGGGTTTAGCACCTTCAGGTAATGGGACAAGTTCCCAAATGTCATTATCTTTCATAGACTTTATTTCCTCATTCATGGCATCAATACCCTTTGAAAATTATTCCTTTGTATTTTTTGATGAAAGTTGATAGGATATTCTTCTATCAATCCAATGACATCCTCATGTTCTTGGAATTGGAAAAATACTATAAAGTTATCCGAAATTATATTTCTCCTTTTTCTATTGGATCTCCTTAATGGTATTTGTCTTGAAGTTGTTGAATTTGTTTTTCTGGAATAATATTTTGATTGTTTATGGGGGTTCTAGAATATTGTTTTGATTCGAAATTGTTTCTTGAACAAGATTTGGAAAAAAAATTTGTCCTAGGTCCTGACATTGTCAATCCCAATATGAGGGATATTTATGTATTCCTTCTCAAAGATAAAATCCCTAACCTTATCTCCATCCACAAACTCCACGTCTTCAAGAACTGGGCATTTTCCATTTCGAAAATTGATTTGGTAGTGGGATCACAAAATTTGTAACCCCTTGACCTCTCAGAGTATCTAATGAAATAACAACGACGGTTTTGGAATCCAGTTTTTTTTTCTAGTGGTCTATGAAGCCTTGCCTCAACTGGACAACCTAATTGTGTAAATGCTTAGAACTAAGCTTTTTGCTTGTCCAATGTTCATAATGGGTTTAATAGTTGCTTTACTTGGAACTCTATTGAGAATATAAACTGCAATTTTTAATGCTTCTCCCCAGATAGATTCTAGCAAGGTAGAATGACTAATCATACTCATTATCATGTCCTTTAAGTGTTCTGTTTCGTCTTTCAGAAACATCATTCATGCTAGGAAAATTGACATGGTGTACTGCTGGACGATTCTACGTTCCTCTAGAAATTTAGAAAAATGCCTTGGACGTTGTTCGCTTGATCCGATATATCTATCATGGTATCCACCACCACGGTTAGATCTGACATGATTTATTTTTTTGTCGAGTTGATTTTCAACTTCAGCTTTTTACGCATTGATCATGTCCAGTGATTGAGATTTCTCATGAATACCGAATTTGTCCAAAATAAAAATAGAAACCAAATTTTATTTAAAAGACGGTATCATGTCTCCTACAAATTCAAATAAAAGACAGTCTTTAATAATAATCTAAAAGTCCCTATAACCCCTACTTCAATTGATTTTTCATCGCTCGCATAGACAAATCTTTCAATATCATTTAGCTTTCGGCTATTCAAGCAACCCGACTTAGACACACTTATATAAGTAGTGGCATGAAAATGAATCCACCAAGTATGTTTAGGAATTGGAACTAAATTAACCTCAGAACCAAATTACGAAATGTACATTTCTTTACAGGCCAAACATGGTATTTGGTACAACCATTTACAAGTGTCTCGGGATTCTACAAAAGTAATAGCCAGATAATTTATCCTTTTTAGGCTTTTGTAGTTTCTTTCAAGCTGGACCGGGTGCAACTCCTTATTCTTTTTTTCTTGAACTTGTCCTTAGAGGTACTAGTCAAGTGAGCACTTTCTGTCTTGCCTTGCTTCAACATTTCTTTTTCTTGCACATAGTATAAAATGAGCTCATTAAGAGTCTATTTTTCCTTTTGACAGTTATAACTAACCTTGAATTTATTGTATTGTGTAGGAAGAGAAATCAAAAGCAAATGCACGAGCAAATCATCTGATAACTCAAGCTTTAGTACCTTCAGTTTTGAAATAATATGAGACATCTCCATGATGCACTCCCTGAATATTTCATTTACCTTTATACCTTAGTTAGCCAGAAGTATTCTAGTTTCGGCATTATCACTTTATGCAAAGTGTTTTTCAATTTCATTAGGAAATTCCTTAGCAGTAGTTACCTCATCGTACTCAACGTCCCTGAATGATTATAGAATACCATGTTTCATAATCATAAGACTCATGTAGTTTGAATGATCTCACTTATTAAAGTCCATTTTTCATCAGTGGAACATTTATCTGTAAATGCAGTAGGTTGTTTAGTTCTTCACGCAAGGTCTCAATCCATGTAGCCAAGAACGATCTGATCGTTCTCTTTCCAATCATTAAAACTGGTTCCATTTAGCACGATAATAGAATTGATACTTGCAGATATTGTTGAAGCAGCAGAGTTAACTAAATAGAGAACAAAATCAAAGAAACACGTTCACATTAGAATTCATGTTAAACAATTAATTAATCCAAATAATGGTAAACCACATCATAAGAAACTGAACTCAACATTGATATTTAGTCATTGGATAGAAATATCAACTTGTAAGTAATACTATTGATGTAGTAATCATATATTGATAATAAACTATATCAAATAATAAACATATCTTTGAACCGATTTTATTGTTCACATATTTTATTTTTTTATAATTGTTACATATTTATTACCAAGTGTGCATGTAATTCGGCCAAAAACTTACCTTCCTTTGGATAGGTGAATATCCGCATGAATCACAAATGCACAACTATCTTGATGTTCCAAATAAATTAGTTTAAAGATGTTACTTTGACATCATTTTATTTAAACTGATAAATTTAGAACATTATATAACCTAATTAGACTTTAGTACCAAAATTTGAATTTTGATTGTTATTTCCTTATTCTTTTATTCTTTTATTTTTATTTTTTTTAATAACTAAAAAATTCGGATAGAAACAGGGTGTCCCCTAGCGCTGCCAAACTTGTAATGCAGCACTATAGCATCGCGTTTGGGCATCGCAACACTTCGACGCTGCTGTAATTCCAAAAATATTACCTTAAATCCAAGATTTTGGTATTTAGCGTTTGAAATTCACATCATAAATTTTATAAAACTAAAGTATGAATTTCAACCCAAAAAATCTTCATTTAATCTCAATGGCACCTTACCTCACAAATTTTCATAGTTTGTCTCAATTTGTAGGCCTTGGGAAAAATCTCTAAGGAGGCCTTTTTGAGAAGGAAGTAAAAAAAATAATCTAATGGAGCATATAATCACAAGCGAAAATTTTGTCGATAATCGATGGTATAACGGTTAGTGATTTTGAGAGAATTCAAATTATGTTGATGATTCAAATAGAATTACGAAAGAGATACATTTAATGATCATCTACACGCCTTTGTCATGTTGTAATTTGACAATACAATTATGCTAAAAATAAGAATCACATATTCTAATTGATAGATTAAATTCATACCCGCGGAAGACATTTTTGTTTATAAATATTACCAGTTAGATCTTCATCTCTTTGCTCCTCAAAAATAATTAGTCATTAATGGGGCAAGCCAATAAAACGATATAGAGAGGAGATGAGACCTAACCATTATACAGAAAATTGTAAAGCCGACTTATTACCGACTCTAACCCTAATTAGGGTTTACATAATTCTTGCCCACATACTTAAAATTATCACATTATAATCATATAGCCCATAAGGTGCATACCGACCCAAGTGATCACTTAACATATTGGGACTAATCACAATATCATTGCAAACCATACATCTAACCCGTAAAATTCTTAATCAAATGAAAACCCACATAATAGAATTATTCTAATATTCTCCCACTTGGGCAAACATTTGATTGCTATAGAACAAAACTTTTAACTTCTGGCTTAGAGTACATAGGTGGCCACACAAGTATAGCTACAATTATAACACCTTACACAACATGATCCGGTCCAACAAGAATGTTAACATCGAACATGGAAATCGTTACACCAATCAAACGATGTAAGACCACTCCACAGCTACAAATGCCAACATCATTATCGACATGGATCTCCATCCTTCAACCAATGTGGTAGTATGCAAACTTAGCACCAAACGTGATAAAAAAATTGCGCTAATTCAAATCGGTCCTCAAAAATATTCTAATCAAAATGAAGCCACGTGTCTCTAAAAGAGACTCATCTTATGTATTTAATTGTCATATCTCGAGATCGAAATAATATCATAATAAAAGACATAAGTCAAATGCATGCTCAAAATAATTTAGGGATATGGGAAAATATATTTTATTTTTGAAAGGGACTATGCTTGGAAAAACATATGGGTTGCCTATGTACCTCGTGGAGGGATCAAGCTAAAACGTAGTACTCTTATATAAATAATTCACACTAACCAAAAAAATCAAAAGTTTCCACAATACCCATATTAAGAACATGTGTCTTAAAAACTTTAGGAGTGAGTCCCTTAGTTAAAGGATATGCAATCATTGCCTCTATATTAATATGCTATATTCTCGTCTGCCCTTCCTTGACTCTGTCTCGAACCACCAAATATTTTATGTCAATATGTTTTGATCCACTAGAACTTTTATTGTTTCTTGAAAAGAACACTGTTGCGCTATTATCACAATAAATAGTGATTGGCATCGCGATGGAGTCAACAACTTTCAGCCCAGAAATAAAATTCATTAACCAATCTGCTTGAATTGTAGCTCCATAACATGCTACAAATCAGCTTGCATAGTAGAAGATGCCATTAGAGTCTGCTTAACACTTTCCATGAGATAGCACCACCAACCAACATGAAAATATAACTTCAGGTTGATTTCAAATCATCTTGACATCCAGAAAATTTAAGTCTAAGTAACCTACCACCTCAAGGTGACTTGAAAGCTGAAAATTGAGCATGTAACTTTTAGCTTTCTTTAAGTACCTCATAACTTTCTTAGCCTCTTTCCAATGTTCTTGCCCTGAATTCCACTAAAACCGATTGAGAACACTGACTGCATGAGCAATATCCGATCTAGTGCAAACTTGAGCATATATCAAACTTCCCACAGCACTAACATATGGAATCATCTTCATAGATTCTCTTTCCAACTCATTCTTTGGACACTGAGTTTTGTTAAACTTGTCCCATTTTATGAAAGGTACATCACCAGGTGCACATTTCTGCATATTGAACATTTCTAGAACACGTCGAATATAAGCCTTCTGAGAAAGTCACAACACGTCGCGGTTTCTATCACAATGTATTTCAATGCCAAGCACATAAGTAGCTTCTCCAAGAACTTTCATTTTAAAAGTAGCAGATAACATTTTCTTTGTCTCATGAAGTAACCCCAAGTCACTGCTAGCTAGTAAAATGTCATCAACATACGGAACAAGATAAATGAAATTCCTCCCACTGATTTTGAGATAAATNAATTAGCAGATAACATTTTCTTTGTTTCATGAAGTAACCCCAAGTCACTTCTAACAAGTAAAATGTCATCAACATACAGGACAAGATAAATAAAATTTCTCCCACCGATTTTAAGATAAATACATTGATCACTGTATTTTCAACAAAACCAAGAGTCACAACCTCGCCAAACTTCAAATACTATTGTTGTGATGCCTGCTTGAGGCCAT
>CAIGRP010050995.1:0-14335 GCA_903798385.1 Fraxinus cuspidata
TAGTATTTTTAACACTAGAGGTCTTCTAAACAAAAAACATTGATAAGTTGCCTAATTAAATGAATACCTCGAAAATCAATGGGAAAAGTAAACATATACAAAATTCTCTTTAACTACTGACTTTATTTTGTTTAACTAATTAGACGTAAGATACCAAAATTGAATAGAAATATTGATTGATATTAAAATATAAGGATAATTTTTTTCTATATTACATGTTGCAAGTTCGAATAGAGAAAGATAGTTTGTTGACCGTTAATCATCAGTAAAAAACTTAGTTCAAGATTTATAATTTTGACTTTCTATGTACCTTTCGAAAGTGCTATGATTTGTCTAATAAATTTTGCAGTGACGATTCACTTTTTTTTTATGAAAATGAAGGCACTTAATTGAATTCTTAAACTAGCTAACAAAATATGAAAAAAATTGCAGTAGCGGTCCCTAACCTTTCACTTTTTTACAGACTTTACTTTAACCTTCAATTTGTGTCAATAAAAGTTCCAAGCCTTTGAGAAATTAGCAACAGAGGTCTAAATGAATGGAAATGACCATTAGTTGACCAAGAAATAAAATTTTGACCAATCTAAAAAGGGTAACATTTTATATTTACATTTTTCCATATTAACCATTAAAAAAAAAAATCTGCCCCACCCATCACCCTCACTCCATCCACCCACCCTACTCCACCCCACTCCACTATTCCCCATCTTTATCTTCTCCATTTTTACATTGTTACGCTTCGCCACCGAGACTCAAAGTCAAAGTGCCACATAGCAATCCGCATGGGCAGAGAATCAACAGAAACTCAACAAAGACCCAATTTGTCAAAATATAAAGAAACTATGCAAACTACCGAAGCTCATACCGAAGCACTGCAACTTAGGTTAAAACACTACCTAAAGAAACAAAAAAAAGAATTGAAGCTCTCTACTCAGAGGACCAACACAAAGACCCTTCGAGGCTCATGAAGCCGACGAAAAATATTTTAGAAGTGATTGATGTAACACTTGTAATAAAGAATGTCAGTGTGTCAACCTATTGTATATGGCAGTTGACCCCATATCAATGTATAAATTATATGAATAGACAGTGATGTGAAGTCTTAACTAAGGAGATTATGCCACGTGGTTCTAATATAATGGACACCGCGTCGACTAAAGCATTCAAAATAGGTTCTCCTAAAAAAGGGGATTTTTGGAAGAAAGAGATTCTAAGAACTTATACTTTGAACTCTCAGATATGATAAGGAAATATCTACAAAGACTTTTTGTGAGCATCTTCACCTTACATTACATATTCTTGAAACATAAATATCGGAATACACAATCTTACAATTTCTATTCTTATTGTCATTTATCATTTCACATGTTTCCATGAAATCTTTAGTTAGTTACTTTGGTTCTTAATAGGTGATTGTTGTTAGTGCGATCATCCTTGATTCAACTACCCAAGTTCGAACACTTTTATCTCTTGTGTTCACATCCACCTCTTTTCGTACCGCTACTTCGATAAAAATGCCCCGAAACTTGCGGCATGGCGGAGTGGACCCAACATCCGTTGGCTCATTTTTTGGGGTCAACAGATTGGCGTCGTCCGTGGGAATCTATATATCTAACCACGAAATTCCATTGGGAAGAAGCCAATACAAGATATCTTGGAATGAATTCTTTAACCTTTGAAAAAGGAGTGTTCTTGAAGAAAGAACCATTGGAAAGTCCAAGGAAAAGCCATGTGGATTTTATATTTGTTTTATCTTTGAAGAAATGAACATTTGGTCGGAAAAGTATTTGTTAATATGAGTTCAAGCAGTGAAGGAAATGCACCCAGTAGGACGAGGGGAACCCTCACGTGCCGTTCCAGTTGCTCGCCAAAGACTGCACCAACAACATAGACGAGGTGGTTCAAAAGACGGATGCAGGATCACAGCTAGACTCACTAGAGAGGTGGCCACAATGGCTACCAATATAAGAAACATAACTCAGCAGAACATGGCTATGCATGAGCTGCTGACGAACATGCATGTCGATACTTCCACTAATTACACCTCGGAACGACCCTGCGAGGCTCCATTTAATTTTCCTTCAAATTATAAGCTAGAAGACCTACTTCAAAGGTCAGTAAGTGTCTTCGAGAGGTTGAACCCAAGCCTGCTTAGAAATAGGGAGGCTCAACCACCTCCTGTACTTAGAAGAAGGCAACAGGAGCCTCTTCAGTTTGAAAGACAAGAAGAACTAGTTTATCATGAGGAGCCTCAGATTCCTTACCTTATAAATAGGCGTGAGAGAAGAGTCTGGGCTAGAAGCAAAGCAGGACCTTCACATCCACCTCCACAAACCCAATATAGGGAAGATAAGGATTCTGGTGAACCATAAAGGTCTTGCAACGTTGACGATGACGATGATCATTCACCATTTTCGCAAGCAATTAGGAACGTCCTTACACTCCCAAAATTCCTAGATATGATGGGATAGGCGACCTAGCAAAACACCTCAACAGCTTTAAAACCCACATAAATCTAAAGGGAGCCACCCCAGCCATGAAGTGTAGAGCCTTCCACTTGACCCTAAGTGGAGCGGCCGAAGTCTAGTACACAGGTTGCCAGAAGGAAGTATCTGGAGCTGGCTGAACTTCAAAGGGACGTTTTTAAAACGCTTTACCACCAGTAAAGAAGGCGAAAGATCAATTCCATGCTTGCAAGACACGTGATAACAGAAAAACGAGTCTCTAAAATGTTTCTTATCCCACTTCACCGATGAGAAGCTCTAACTACCCTAAGGAGAGGTTTAGACATTAACTCTTTCTTCTAGAGGGATGTGCAAAATAAGGATCCTATCACCTATGATGCCCTATTGGAAATGATAAGGCGAGAAATCATCAATGAAGAATTGAAAAACCATAGGAACAAGGCCAGCCAAGGACTCCCGCCTCTTCAAATGCAAAGTGGAAAAGGTTCTACCTCTCATTTGATGGATCACCAAACCCTTTTCAATCATGGGTAAGCATTGGCCACAGCAACGCTCAATGCATACCCATTTTGACTTACGAAGAGATAAACTCTGGTGCTGAAATACATCAGATCCGACCCTATCAGAGGTACTCTTAAAGAGGGATAGGTTGAGGATGAGGAGTTAAACTTGGAAATAGGTATTAAGCGCCCATTTATTGTACTTATCATCACTCCTATAACCACCGTACAGAAGATTGTTGAGACATCACGAGACACCCCCAGAGCACCAATCAGGGAAGATACAGATGCCCCCAAAGAGATGCTCCTCCAAGGCAGACTCAACAGCCTGGGAATGTCGAGCCGAGACTTCCCAATAGAAACGATGCCGAGAGACCTAGAGATAGTTAAAGACAAAGACAAAGTCCCCAACAAATGATGGCCAGGAGCCCATCAAGAAAATTGATATGATCTTTAGAGGCCCGTATGTTGGGAAAAAGTCTAGTAACTCACAAAGGAACAATGTCATGGAAGCAAAGGACCCTCTTATGACGAGCTTTATAGTTAACCAAACCTTCACTGAAAGAGTAATTCCACCAATCACCTTTACTCAAGAGGATGCCACAGGTGTACATTATCCACACTATGACGCCTTATTGGTGAGGGCCGTCGTAGCACGCAATGGCCTGAAAAGAATGTTAGTGGATAAATGAAGCTCTATCAACATCATCTTTAGAGTCACTTTTGACAAGATGAAAATTGACCATGAGTTGACCCTAATGAGTTTCCCCTTGTACGGTTTCACAGGAGATAACACCACCTAAGGAGTAAGATCACTCTAGCAATAGAGATGGGGATTGCACCCTTGACTACTCACCGCTTAATGGAATTTTTGGTGGTAGATAATCACTCCGCTTATCATGGAGTAATGGGATGGTCAACCTTGAAGAAACTCTGAGCTATGACTTATATTCATTATTTATGCATGAAATTCCCAACTGAGAGTAGAATTGCAACTATTCGAAGCGATTAAAGAAGCGCAAGAGAATGTTACTCAAATTCCCTAAGGAAAGCCAAACCAAGAAGCGTCAACGTGATCGTCACAAACATTGATATGGATGACGTCCTTAACAAGGGAGAAATTCTACATAAGGAGAAGATGTCGAAATGACGGATGCCCTTGAAGAAGTGGCTATCCTTAGAGTCATACGTACCCCTGACGAAGAGGCTGTCTATGAACATATCACCCTTGAAGAAGGGAGTGCTATTGAAGAAGCAGTTAGTTTGGAGGAGCTGGACTCTCACGTCATTGATTATGAGCCTCAAATAGCACCTATGGAAGAACTGAAGAACTTCCCAGTAGACCCATAGGACCCCTCCAAACATCTACAAATTGGAAGAAATCTGTTCATAGAAGCTAAGGAGGAGCTGAAAAGCTTCTTAATGAAAAATCTCGATATCTTTGCTTAGAAGCACAAAGACATGGTTGGTATTAACCATAAGGTCAGTTGCGATCAATTAAATACTGACCCAAAGGCTACAACACACATGCAAAAAAAAAAAAAAAAAAAAANAAGTTAAGAAGCTGATCGACAATGGATTCGTCCGAGAGTCAGTGTATACTAAATGGGTCTTTAACCTAGTATGGGTAAAAAAAGTAAAACAGAAAATGGAGGGTTTGTGTGGATTTTTCAAAGTTGAACCAAGCTTGTCCTAATGATAGCTTTTCACTTCCCAGAATTGACCAACTTGTAGATTCGACTGCAGGACATGAACTTCTTAGCTTCATTGAAGCATATTCCAGATACAATCAGATTCCAATGCTCCCAGTAGATGAAGAATACACTTCCTTCATCACAGACAGATGTCTCTATTGCTACAAGGTCATGCCTTTCGGGTTGAAAAATGCTGGGGCCATCTACTAAAGACTTTTCAACAAAATGTTCACCAGCCTTATTGGGAAAACCATGGAAGTCTATGTGAATGACATGCTGGTGAATAGTTTAAAAGCAAGGGATCATGTTACGAACCTTAACAAAACATTTCAAATTTTGAGGATGTACCCGATGAAGCTCAATTAAAATGTGCCTTTGGAGTCACTTCTAGAAATTTTTTGGGCTACATCATAAACCAAAGAGACATCGAAGTTAACCTTGGTCAAAGTTTTAATTGATATGAGGTCACCTCAAAAATTGAAGGAGGTGCAAAGCCTTACCGGACTAATAGCTGCCTTAAACTGCTTCATGTCTAAGGCAATGGACAACTACCTACTGTTTTTCAAAATTCTCAAAGGTGGAAATAAGTTCCAATTGATAGAGGATTGTGAAGAAACCCTCTAAAAGCTAAAGAAGCACTTGGGACAGGCTCTATTCCTCTCCAAACCTAGGGCTAACGAGCTACTGCAGTTATATTTGGTAGTAACCACTGATGCCATCAATGCGGTTTTAATAAAAGAGGAAAATGATCATGAGCTGCCCGTTTACAACGTGAGCAAAGCATTTTTGGCAGCCAAGGCTCACTATCCAACATGAAGAAGCTAGCCCTCTCCTTGGTGATAGCCTCTCAAAAGTTGAGACCATATTTCCAGGCTCACACTATTTATATGTTGACAAACTTTCCCCTCAAGCAAGTACTGCTAAAGCCCGACGCCTCGAGGAGGTTACTGAAATGGGTTGTGGAACTCAATAAATTTGATATCGTGTTTAAACTAAGGGCTGCCATCAAGGGGCAGGCCCTAGCTGATTTTGTGGCTAAATTTACTCATATTCCAGAAATGGAAGAGGAGATGGAACCTGCCGAACCTCCAACATGGAGCCTTTTCGTAGATGGATCATCGGGAGACTCTAAGTCAGGGGCTAGAGTTGTCCTTGTTAGTCTAGAAAGACATAAGCTTAGTTTTGTTGTACGATTCTGTTTCAAAGCCACCAATAATGCAGTAGAATATGAAGTCGTCCTCGCCGGCCTTAGGCTAGCAAAAGAAATGCAAGCAAAAAGGCTCATTATCAGTAGCAATTCCCAATTAGTAGTGAGTCAGGTCCATGGCAATTTTTCAGCTAGAGATAAATCCATGGCTGAGTACTTAAAATTTTTTATGGAATTTATCCACTCTTTTAAAAGATTTGAGTTGGTATGTTCATGCTGACGTCCTATCCAAATTAGCAAGCAGTAAAGATTCTGAATTACTCACAATTGCGTCCATAGAGCATCTTACTAGACACTCCAACACCACCGATAAAGTGATAATGTGGGTCGAAGATACTCCCTTATGGATGAAGCTAATTATATCATTTCTCAAAGACCAAACACCACCCTTTTAAAAAAGAGGAGGCCTAGAGCTCAGAAGACGACTAGCTCACTTTGTCTTTTAGGATGATGTGCTATACAAACGTGAGTTCTCGCTACCCTTGCTCCGATGTATTGGAGAAGAACAAGTTAATTATGTGCTCTGAAAAATTCATGAAGGGGTATGTGGGAACCATACAGGAGGATGGTCCTTAGCACAAAAAGTATTAAGGCAAGGATATTATTGGGCCACCTTGAAATAGGACGCAAAATAGTTTGTTAGAAAATGTGATAAATGCCAACGCTTTGTAACTATTAAAAGGAAACCTTCTCAAGAGCGAAATGTTGTATCCAGCCCCTGGCCATTTTCTAAATGGAGAATCGATCTTATAGGACCTCTTCCAGAGAGGAGGGTAGAATTTAAGCTTCGAAATTGTCACCATTGATTATTTCACCAAATGGGTAGAGGCCGAGCCACTTGCCAAGATCACTGAAACCAACACTTCTAAATTCCTTTGAAAGAACATCATTTGTAGGTTCGGAATCCCCCATTAAAAAACATTTTTCCTCCCCACATCATCCCCAAGCAAATGGGCAGGTAGAGGCCATCAACAAAACAATCAAGTAAACATTAAAAAAGAAGTTGGATGCCTCTAAAGGGGCCGGATCGATAAGTTACCTCAAGTCCTTTGGGCCTCAGAACTACAAGTAGAACTGCTATAGGGGAGACCCCTTTATCGATGGCCTACATGGCCAAGGCTATGAGTCCAGTCAAAATAAGTCTGCCATCTCCACGTCGAATTCACTTCAATGAGCTATCTAATGATGAGAAAAGGACATGTGAGCTTGACCTTTCTAAAGAAAGAAGGGATGACTCCCAGGCAAAATTTTCCATTTATCAATGAAAAAAGACTAGATACTATGATGCAAAAATGAAAAAGAAGTCATTTCATCTGAATGAATTAGTACTATGAAAGGTATTTCTGTCCTCCAAAGAGCATGGGGTATGGACCCTTGGCCCAATCTGATGAGGCCCCTATTGCATCAAGAAAGAGATTCGGCCAGAAATCTACAAAATTGAAAATATGGATGGAAATGCATAGTTTTATCCATGGAATGTAGAACATAATATTATCAGTGATGATGTGAACATCTTGTATGTACAGTTCATGATTAAATAAAATTGACTTTTATCAAAGTATGTGTAAATTGAAAATACTTCCCAAGAGGTAAAAGCCCTATGGAAAGCCCCTGCATAAACAAACCGTCCTTGTACACAAAAACGTGAGCACCTCGATGAAGAGATGGATCCCCAAAGGGACTACCTCCAACTTGCAAAGTGCTACACATGCCCTTAGAAACAAAAGTTGTTAAGGAAAGTTTAGCATAGCTGAATCGCATGACCCCATGCTTAGTAAACAAAGTTCCCAATACAAAGAACTAAAATTAAATTTACACAAAATCATTAAAAATAAAAAGAGCCTCATATTGAGAAAGCTCAAAGGAGAAGCATTTTCATAGACGATCCATCCCTATGAAGAGATGCGTGGGTTCTTCGACGAGGAGATGGACTGAAATGAGGACCATGTTTGGAATCGTGAAGTATGACACATGCCTTTAACAACAAAAATTTACTAAGGAAGCCTCAGTATGGGCGAACCACCCAACCCCATGCTTAGGAAAAGAAAGGCCAGCAAATTGCTTACACTTGTGCAAATTATAAACAAAGTTTTTTATAAAAGTCTAAAGCACTAAAGAATCTCAGTGCATTGGAGTTTGATGTCCTTAAGTTCTAAAGCTTATTAAAGTACCAAACCTTCTAACATTTATGCAAATTTATAAGTTTGATTTTAACCATTAGAGTTCAACGTGCTTAAAGTTCTAAAACTTTTTAGGGAACATGACCTTTTAACACTTATGCAAAATTGCAAGATTGATTCTACTACCAGAGTTCAATATGTATAAGTTCGTTATAATCATGAATTTGATGTTGTCATAAGTCTGATGTTACTTATTTAAGTTTAAACATTATTGCTGAAGTACGAGAGGTTCGAATCATGTTAGTAAACACGTCAGTATGTATTAAGCTAGTAAATGCATAAAAGAAAACACAAGTATTGAAATAAGAACTTCATTCATTAAACATCATATTTACATCTGGTGGATAGAAGCCATTTACATTGAGAAAAGCAAAAAAAAAAAAATAATAATAATAAAATGAAAGAAAACCTAATCTCTAAACAGGTGGGGGAGGGGGAGCCACAAAGGGAACAATGGCATTGGGATCTACTCCTTCAGCTACCTCTTCAGCCGCATCATCTTCTAGCTCAATCACTTGGATTCCCTCTATCGGAGTTTTAGGTTTAGGCTCTTCTTCCTCAAGAAATTCTGCTCTTAACTCTGAAGTGTTGATTCCTTGAATGTTGACCTCGTGCCACTCCGTCATATTAGTGTAAGCATACATTTGCCAATACTTAGCAAAACTTTGGTATGCCTCCATCAAATGGAAGTTGGCGAGGAAACATTTCTCAACATCACTACCAGCAGACTAAGCCTTCTGCCTGTTAGTTTTTACCTCTTCAATCAAACCAGCTACTTTGGAGTTCAATTCTCCCACATGGCCCTTTAGAAATGAGTTTTCCTCGTAGGCCTTCTCCAAGGCCTTGGCTGTCAGCCGCTGATGGGCATCGAAAGTCTCCACTCGCTTCGTTATAGATACCACCTTGCTTTGGGATAGGTGAACCTCCTTCAAATTCTCAATTTTTACTAGGCCAGACGTGAGCTTCACAGATTCCTCTATATGCTTCTTCTTCAAATCTTCCACCTCAACTTTGGCCCTACTAGCAGCTTCCTCAGCTTGAGAGGCTTTATTGACAAACTCTCTATTTTTTGATTGAAGGTTTTTAAAGAAGGTTTCAGCCTCTATGGGTATGCCGAAGGCCCTCCCCACTTGGCTCACCATCGTTGAAAATACATCAACGGCATCTCTAGTCTCCACAAAATTCTGTCACCTGTCTGTCCAGTACTTGTAACAAGTAGCCGCGGTAGTCTCAACTTCTGGAGGAAGTAGGGAAAGACTTTCAGGAGCCCGCTCATCCCTCCTAGTCTTAATGGCTATCCTTGTTCTTGAAGGAGCCTTGGAAGCGGTGGAGTCGCTTGCAGACTTGGCCTCCTTGGAAAATTCTTACCTCTAGGGCTCCTCAACAGTCAGCCTCTTCTACCCCCAGAGGCCGCAGCTATTGATGCTACTAATAATTTCTCCCGAGGTGGGATGTTGGAGCGAGGTAGAGGCATATCATTAGAACCACCCACCCCAATGGTGAAGAACCTCTGTTTCTTCTTGGGGACTTCCACGACAACCCTTTTTCCTTTATCAACCTTGGGAGGTCGCCCTTTCTCTTGGCCACCAGCCTCCCTATCGACCCTCTCTAATTTATTCCTCACTTGCTTTGCTTCTGCAGATGTGGGCTTCATGCCCTTATGCCCGAGGTGGAGGTGGCAAGGAGAATTGTGGCCATATCCAGGATGGGATGCCTCCGTTTTTCAAAATTTTCTACAAAGCAAAACACAGGGTCAGACACAAGTGAATGAAAAATAGTAAAGTAAAATTAAAGCTAAGTATAAAGGAGCGAAGTTTTACCCAACCCGGCCATTAAACAAAACTCTTCAAAAAATGTCCTTGAAACTATCAACCGATCGAAATCTCATGAGGAGAAAGATCGGAGATAGATGTCAGCAAGAGTGTCCCGGTCACTCTCAGTGAGGTTGAAGCGCTCAACCAACCTCGCAAGACAAAAAATGTTAAGTATCAGATCCAGTCAGTCAAAGAAAATAAAAGGCAAAAACGACACTCACTAGCTTTGGAGTAGGAGGTTGAAACTTTGACATGGGGGACAGTATCACCCTCGCACTCCTGCCACTTCCTTCGAACTTAAAACCATGTCTCCTTCCATCCTTTAATGGACGAAGGTAGCCCAAAGACGAAGGGGGATGTGACCCCTACAGGCACAAGGAGTATCATCCCTTAGAATCTCCTTTACCTAAGGCATGGGATTGGAAAATAGGCTGAAAGAAATGAAGAGGTATGTCCTCGCCCAGCGAGGTCTCCTTCCAAAGGAAGTATGTCCCCACTAAATGGGCCCAGGCGTTAGGAACGAACTGGGTGAGGGCAGCCCGTATAGCCTAAAAACAGCCAGAAAAAATGGTGAATAGGTAGGCAAAGACTAGCCTTTAAAAGAAACTCACTGATGGCGACGTAGCATGGCCTGGGATAGCAGGCTTGCTCATTAGGAGTGGGGGGGAGGAGTTCTATGTCATAGAGGATTCTATACTTTTCCCTAAGATTTACTAAGTGGGACGGATCTACAGAAAAAGTGATTTTAGCTACTCCCAGGCTATACCAGTATCTCTCCTACCCTCCCCAGGTGGAAGAACACTTTGCCCAGACTGTATGGCCTAACCAAGTCGATGATAGTGGTAATTTACACCCCATCTCACCAACCAATTCACTAAAATCCACATAACCCTCGACAGAAGTAGAAGTTGTCATTGATTAAAATCTTTTAAAAAGTTAAAAGAACAAATATTTACGAGTTTGAGATAGAATATAGTGATGGTGAAAACACCAAAAAGTAGCAAAAAAGCAATGAAGAAATGGAAAAAAAACTTTAAGATTCTTGAAGAAAAAATTTTAGAGAAAATTTGAGGTTTCGAAGAAAGGTTAGTGATGAAAAATCGCGAGAAGCAAAGTAGTTTTTCGCCATAAGTGTTTGCCTTTTATAGGCAGCGCCTCTTAATCCCAGCCATTGGATGATAATCCGGGTCATCTGGCCATTTATTTAAAGATTAAATCTAAGCCGCTCAACACATCTATCGCTTCGTCTATAGCGGCTTAGATCAGAGTGTTTACTCCATGCGCTCTCATGCCCATGAAGTTTGTGAAGCATGTGAGAGTCAGTCATCATTGCACATTAAATGCGGCGATACTTGTGTGTATAGGAAGTTGAACCGTTTCAACTGTCTTTCCTTGAAAACGTACTATGACAGAAAATTATTTTGGTGCAATAACTAAGGACGCCTCGTGTTCCTCAACCATGTTAAAGTCAAGCTCCTCGTAATTATCAGTTCTGAGGCCCAGTATGGTCAGACCCACCCCTCCTCAGCCAGTTCAGACAAAGCTTCAGCTTTGCAAGGCACTTCAAAAAAGATAGCATCAGAATTCCCCTACTTTACTGACCCATTTCCAAATTGTTCTAGAAAGTGAAATGCCTCTAATTATACGAGTTCAGACAACACTAGTAGGAGGTCACACAAGTCAGGTACATTGGAGATATTGTGGTATGATATAAACCACCCCTACTAAAATTTTATTTATGTTTAAGTCTATGCATTACATAAATAAACATGCTTAGACTTAGGGGAAATATTGTTATGCCCTGCCATCGAGACTCAACGTTAAAGTGCCACGTAGCAATCAACATGGGCAGAGAATCAACAGAAAAGTCAACAAAGACCGAAGTTGTCAAAATATAAAGAAACTATGCAAACTACGTAAGCTCATACCGAAGCACTACAACTTGGGTTGAAACACTGCCTAAAGAAACAAAAAAAAGGAACTGAAGCTCTCCACTCATAAGACCAACACAAAGACCCTCCGAGGCTCATGAAGTTGACGTTGTATTTTGCAATATTTTGAAGATCTTTTAGAAGTGATTGATGTAACACTTGTAATAAAAAATGTCAGTGTGTCAATCTATTGTATACGGTAGCTGACCTATTATCAATGTATAAATTATATAAATAGACAGTGATTTGAATCTCAACTAAAGAGATGAGGCTACGTGGTTCTGATCTATAGGACATCGTATCGCCCAAAGTACTGTAAATAGGTTCTCTTTGTAACTAAGAAAATGAAATTTTTGGAAGAAAAAGATTTTGAGAACTTATACTTAGAACTTTCAGATATGATAAGGAAATATCTACAAACAATTTTGTGGAGCATTTTCACATTTCATTACATACTCTTGGAATGTAAATATCTGAATACACAATCTTACAATTTCTATTCTTATTGTCTTCTATCCTTTCACATGTTCCCATGAAATCTTTAATTAATTACTATGATTCTCAATGGGTGATTGTTGTTAGATCGATTTCTTGTGATTTCTTTCAATCTAGATTTTACTGTGATTTCTCACTATTTCCTGTGATTTCTTTCAATCTAGATTTTCGACTTTTGTTCAAGGTCTGTGATTTTCAATTTCTTTCAATTTCGATCACTGTGTGGAGGAGTTGGTTGGCATTTCGTTTTCTTTCAATTTCGATCTTCGATTCTCGACCTTCGTTCAAGGTCTTATGGAGGAGTTGGTTGGTGTTAGTACTTTTGTTATTGAAAACAGGAGTTGTTGTTTGAGATTTGTGGTGGTGGTTGTGGTGGTGGCGACGGTGTCATCAGTACCTGTAGAAGGCGGCTTCAAGGCGGTGACGAAGGAGGAAGTGGTGGCGGTTCTTGGTTTGTAAGTCAAGTTGCTAGTGAAGAAACTAATATCGTTGTCGTTGTTGACGCGACGAAATTTGACTAAAGTAAGCGGTTTCCATTGTTAGACCATCAGTCTTTCTAGTTTTCATGAGGTGAGGTGATGTGAGGTGAGGTGCGGTGAGGTGAGGTGGGGTGGGGAATATTTCTTTTTTTTGTTTGTTTTGTTTTGTTTTTAGTTTAATGGTTAATATTTGGGAAAAACGTAAATATGCAATTTAACCTTTTTAGTTTGGTTAAAATTTTATTTTCTTAGTCAACTAACGATATTTACATCCATTTGGACTCTGCTACTAATTTCTCAAAGGTTTGGGACCTTTGCTAACACAAATTGAAGGTTATGATAAAGTTTACAAAAAAAGTGAAAGGTTAGGTACCTCTACTGGAATTTTCCCTAAAAATATTACCAAAGAGTGGAAAGCTAATTAAAACATGTATTAGTCTCTTTCAAATTGCATTGCCTGTCAAACTATACCAAATGAAGCTAGTTATACAATGAATTTGTACAACTAATTTGACAATGTGTAAGGCGTAAAAATTCGGCCATTAATTTGAAAAACAATTTTTCAAATCAATGACCAGGATTCCTGTCAACTCACACATTATCAGATTAGTTGTATAAAATAGCATGATTGAACATGAGTGAACTATATTTGCTACGTATAGTTGAAGTCGTGATAATAAGGACGAAATTATATATCGCTAAAGTCCAAAATTCTTTTGGCATTTGTTTCGACAAAAATCAAGTATCGTAATAAATTATCGACGACATTACAGTAAATTGTTGGTAATCATCAATGGAAACAGTCAATTAGAAAGCTCGTAACCCAATAATCGATACTTAAAAGAATGAGTAAATTATATGGGAGTCGCCGAACTCCGAGTGAAGACTCCATTGGGTCACTCAACTTTAAAAACTACCAATCAAGTCATTAAAGTTTAATATTATTTCAAGTTAGTTGATATCCTTCATGCAATTTACGAGATTCACCTACTGGACATTAAGATTGGAGGAGCATTTATGGGCAGCTTGTCTTTGCAAGATTTTCGAAGCACTAATCCTCCTCATTTCCCAATATGTCTTTACTAAATTGATTTCATCATACTGACCCGCTGGGTCGGGGTTCTCGGACAATACATAGTGAATCTCATGATCAATTGTGTTAACATCATCTAATAACAGTTAATGGACTTGAAACACATTAAATCCTTGTTTGAACTCAATTTTAATTTTAATACATTTTTCTCTAACTCTGTTCAACCACACATTGTTCAATAAAATAATATTACACATAAACACAATTTTTTTCTTTTTTTAATCACACTTTTTTTCAAAAAATTACTATTGCAAAACACATTTTCTCTCAAAATATATTTTAATGGAACCCAAACAAGGGCTAAAGTTATGGTGCTTGATTGAGGCTTTTAAAGTTGAGTGCTTTGCTCAAAGTTAGGTGCACTCCGATAAAATTTACCCAAAAAGATTGAATAGAAATCTTTTTAAAAACTTTTTTACAATACTAGTTTTCTACCTGTATATTGTACGGGCTGTAGTATTTCGAAGGTATTGTTAG
>CAIGRP010051002.1:0-42354 GCA_903798385.1 Fraxinus cuspidata
AAATTTGTCGAGTTTTTCACATCGTTGAGTGTGACTAAAAAAAAGAGTCAAACTAAAAAGTCGATGCAGAACGGGAGAACATAAGACATAGTACCGACATGTTCTAAAATTTGCTGGTTTTTCTTCATTCATTAGCGAGCTAGAAAATTATGGAGACTCCACAAATTTTTTTAATACCCACCGCCAAGTTATAAGGATCTGGAGAATTCTATGCATCTTAGTCCATTGTCATTGTAGGATTTATCTAGATTTAGGAAGCCCAATTCCACCAACTTTGCAATGTGCATATATATCTGATGAGTTTAGAAAATATATGAGTGGTAAGAAAGAGATTTCACGAAGAGTTAGTGGTGTGAGTGAATTGATAGAATTATAGTTGGAAAGATAGTGGAGCAAAAGCTGTGATTAAGTGCATTCCTCAATAAATATAAAATTGTAAGAGGTATGTATTTAATTTATAAAAGTAATTTTGTTAATAAAATATTTTCTTTGTGGGTTTACTTTGTGGGTTTAAATTCAACAGGCCTATGTATGATGAATATTGTGCAGTGTCACGAGGACTCTAATAATCTTGGGATGACTTTGAAAAGTGTACATTGGGAGATGACATGTTGATTATAATCCTATAATGAATATGGAAAGATTTATGAGATGGTGTCTGTTTATGATTATAACCAGTTTGTTCTAGTCAATAATTGGTGGAACAAACGAACGTCTGCTAATTTGTTCTTTCAGAGTGTACATTTTTTAGGAATTTTATGCATCAGGAGGTATTCACTTGCTGTATGGTAACTGCTAAGTAATATATAGAAAATGATCAGCGCGTAAAACGTTAGAAAAGACCAGGTAACTTTTGTATGCCGACGCCAAGTCTCAGTTGTGTCTATCGACTGCGTCTGTGGGTTTGTTACTATTTTCTTTCTCACCGCGAAAAATAAGCATTACCAGTGTGTATATTATGAAGAAAAAAAAAACTATCAAATGAACGAAGTAGTTGAAAACGGTTAAAGAATTGAGAGGAACATTTTTGTATGCTGCTGGGGTTAGAGTAGGTGGGCTCTTAAGGGCTTTGGGGCTTAGCACCCGAGAAGCTCAAAGAGGTGAATAGGGTTTGAGATAACGAAAGATATGCAAAAAAAACAGGTCCGATTACATTTATCCCTAATTCTAAAGGGTTCATAAATGCTTTGTCAACTCGTAGATATATGCTTATATTTTCAGTTGACAGCCATTTACATTGTGGAATAATAATGCTGTATAGGCTACAATATCTTATTTCCCAGTTTCAATCCTACAGTGAATATATAATTCTATTTGCAGTCTTAAAATACACATTATGTTTTTTTTTTAATTCTGGTAATTGAATGTTAGAAATGTTACATTGGCAGCTAGAATCCGGGTTGCCTTTCTGTCCATGCAGTCACGTGCCTATGCTTGACTATTTATTTTTCTACGTCTGCTTGGTAGTTGGGAATTAGACAACTTCGTTTGTTTAGTAATATTTCTGTATTTTTAGTGTTTTTCTTAATGATAAGTCGTTGTCTACTTTCTTTGATGAGTACATGATCTTTAAAGCATAAAAAAAGAATTATATAAATAATATAGAGGTGTAAAATGGATCGCGTTAACTAAATATGAAGTAACTTGTATATATATTTTTTTAAGCACCATCGACTAAACCTATGCAGAAAATGCAATGTCTAGTGAGATTTATTTTTCTAGATGTACGAATTCATGACATGAGACATGACATGGCCTGTTCTGATTTATATTAGGTGTGGAAACCATATTCCTTAAAACCCAGTGTTACTCTTATCATAGCATTTGGGACCTTGTGCTTCCTTCACTTTAAGCTAATAGAAGGGAATGGAAAATCATTTAATTGTATATTTGAATAAATAGAAGGACAAAGTTTGAGAATATAATATGTGGTTAATACAAAAATGTTCTTTTAACTATCCATATATATAATAGATTATTGGGACTTCGATCTTTCGTGAATGCAACTTCTTTTTGACATTTTAAGTTTTTATTCTTTAATTTTGAAGGAAAAAGTCATTTCCAATGATCGAAAGGAGATGGGAGGAAAGTTGTCTCTCATTCGATTTAATAGGAGGTAAGTTGTCTTTCATTCAATTTAATATTGAAACAACCTTTTTGCTCCAAAAATGGAAGATTGGACCTAAATATCAAGAGAAAAATTGAGGCCAAGGTTAGGTACTAATGACCCCAAAGATTGAGACAATCAGCTGCAATTTTCCCAACTTTAAACAATAATTGACCTTGTACCCATGTTCTTCCTTGTTCTCACACTACAATTTTTATATGTTATTTTATATTTTAATTTTATTTAAAGTTCTTAACTTGTTGTATATTTATGTCTTTGACTTTTTGTCGTCAGAATTTTATCTTCAACCTTTTATTATTTAGCAAATCTTGTCTTTGATATAATTTTTAATAAAATAAATCGTTTGCATGCTTTGCAATGAGGAAAAAAATAGTTGTCGTACTTTTGTATTTATTACTTGTTACAGAATCTCTATGGACATTTTGAACAAAATATCATTATAAGAGATAAATATACTAACTAATGGAATATTGTTGATACTATTGCAAACAAAAAAAATAAAAAAGTTAAGGATGCTACAATGAGTAAAATTGATGATCAGTGTGAAAAGTTATCCATTACGATTAAAAGACTACAATGTTTCTACAAATCGAAACGTCTACCAAAATCTAAACATGTAAGAATATTTTTAAAAGATTTTCTATATACACTATGTTCTCTATTTTAGAGAGTGGATGCTTAAAAATATGCTCATGCTTGACTTTCCAAATTCAAATAGTCAAACTCGCTTACTATTCTTACTTTATAATGATTCATTTAAAATTTGTTTGAGCTCCATTAAAAAGTTAAGAATACATTTTGGAATGGTAGATTGACGTAGAATCTATGATTAAAAAATAAGGAAAATTTTTAAATTTTCGTATAATATTATTTTATTGGAGAACGTGTCATTGAAAAAATAAAAGAAAAAAAGTATTTTGGAAAAATAAAGAATGGGTTTGAGTCTCCAAATTTAGAGAGACACATCCTCACTTTCTATTAATGTATATATAATAAGTTACTAATTTAAATATTTTTCTTTTGCTTCCTAAATTAGTCAAATCGCATTTAAATTGATTTGACCATTGACATATAATTTTTTTTTTAAATAATAGATGAGAAAAAAATTAATAAATATTTTCTTAAGAAAATAAAATGAAGGGCCAAAATAGAGAGCGTTGATAGAGTGTATAAAAAAATTTTACTCTCTAAATTTAATGACATTTTCATCCATAAGATATTTCTTTATAAATAGAAAGCTCTAAGGGTCCGTTTGATTGCAAGAATGAAATTTGAGTGGAAAGAAAACGAATTTCAGGGAATTGAATTGCCTAAAACTTGTTTTACTGAAAATTGTCAATTAATTGTATTTGATTGATATAATTTTCCATCTAGAAAATATTAAAATTTTCGTTATTTTGGTGTTTGTTTGACTTTGTTTTTTATGGAAAATGTATTTTGTGGCACAAATTCGAATGCATCACTTTCGACCCAAAATTGATGGAAAACTCCATGTGTGCTATGGAAAACTAACGTGGCACATTTATACAATTAATTTGTCCACTTATAATAAAAATAAAATAAAATAACCCCAAAATAATAACATCATCCTCCCATTTTCATTTTCTGCACCATGGCTAAATCAATTTCCAATTCAACTTCAGACCACATGCATTATCAATTCTAAAGATCACGATTTGCAATGCAAAAATCACAATCGCAACCTCCTCTTTCACTTACACATCCGCCGCCTAGTTTCTTGGCTTTCGTCTTCAATGGTTTATTTGCAAAGTTTTTTCTGCAATCAATGGTTTATTTGAATTCAAGCTAAATTGACAAAGACCCATATATGTATGTTGTCCGCCATAATGAGTAGGGGGTAATGGTGGTGGTGCGCGACCGCGATTCTCAATGTCGACGCCGGAATTTGGGATGCACTGTGCGCGATTCGTTGCATTCGAACTGGTAAGAGATGCAATCCGTTATTAATCGTTTCTTGATGATATGGGACCATGAAACTGCCACCTTGACGAGTATTAGGGGCCTTAATGGAGTATGGTCGTGGGTGTTGGAGGGTTGGCCAGAATTAGTGTTGAAATCGTACGTGAAGGCGTCATTTTGAGCTTGAATTTTGGTGCTTTTGGAACTGTTATGTCCGGTTTTTGGGACAGAATTGAAGAGTCGGATGAGGAGATGTTGATGGTGTGGAAATCCAGTGGTTTACCTGGCCATATAGCGGTTTAATTTTGGAGTAGAAGGTGCCGACTCCATGAGGTAGAGCAGCTCCATTTCTTGATGGTGTGGAACTGTTTTGTTTCAATTGCCAATTTGCCAAGAAAAAAAAAAAACCAGCTCAGAGTTAGGAATTTGAATTTCTTAAGGGCTGTTCTCTTTTATATTTCAGTTTTGTGTTTTGAGTTTTGAATTCATTTTGAGTTTTGTATTTTGAGTGTCCATTTTGAGATTATTGAAAATGTGTTCTTTTTGACATTTTAAAAAATTGTTTAAAAAACATCATGTTTTGAAAATATTAACTTGATTATAATTGAAAACATTCAAAACGACAAATTTGTCGTTTTGTGTTTTCTTTGTAAATTTTTAACTTATTTTCAAAAACGCGTTTTCGAAAATGGAATCTCTTTACCATTTTCAAGCTGTTTTCTATTTTCGATTTTCTAAAACAGCGAAAACGCGTTCTCTTTTCCATTTTCGAAAACGTGTTTTTGAAAACAAGTTAAAAATTTACAAAGAAAACTCAAAATGACAAATTTGTCGTTTTGGGTGTTTTCATTTATGATCAAGTCAAAATTTTCAAAACGCATTTTGGGTGTTTTCAAAACATTTTTTAAAATGCCAAAAAGAACACATTTTTAACAATCTCAAATGCACACTTAAAACAAAAAACTCAAAATGAATTCAAAACTCAAAACTGAAACACAAAGAGAACGACCCCTTAGTTTTGTGGAATTTGGGATCATGTGCAAGAAAGTGAGAAAACCAGTTGTCTGGAAAATTCTTCCCATCAAACAGGTTAAAAAGTGGAAAATTGCTAAATAATTTCCATCTTCCATGAAAAATCTTCCCTACCAAATAGGGCCTAAGAGACTTTAAATTTAAAAAGCATCTTGTGCATAATAGAGGGCATTTTTAAATTTAAAAAGTAAAAATTTTGACACATTTCAATAAAATCTCTATTTTTAGTTCTTTATTACAAAATTCAATTTTCACTACTTAAATTATTCATATTATATTTTATATTTTATTTATTGACATTTTAAAAAATATTTATATTAATTGAAAAATGAAGGAAAAATAATAAAGGATAGTTGAAAAAAACAAAGAGTTTAAAATAAAGAGTTTATTGGAGCGTAAACTTTATATTTAATTTTTTTTTCTATTACGATCAATATGCTCTCTTTAAAAATAGTCTCTTGAAAATAGGTTAATGCTTAAAAATAAGTTTTAGAAATATTTTTAACTCTAAAATAAGCTAATTCACAATGCTTTAATTCAAATTATATTTAAACTAATTGACCATTGACTTTTAAAAAATATTAAATAAAAGACGAGAATAAATCAAGTGTTTCTTGAAAAAGAAATGAAATGAAGAGCCTACAAATAATTTTATTTTCTAAAATTTATAGAAAATTTCTAATATGATTAATATGCTCTCTGAAAAAAGAGTCTTTTTTCAAAATTCTATTAAAAGATTAGAATAATAAATCTTTTAGTACTCAAATTTCTAAAATTAAGCGCACGTTACATAAGAATCTCTTAACAATGATTTAAATAGGATATCGTCAAAGATTTCTTATTTTCTTCCCCACCGTTTTAGAGTTTGAAAAACATCCACATCCCAAAAATGGAATCTTCCATATCACTAAGAGCATTTAATGTGACGCATTGGGCCTCGCACGTTTTTTATTTTCTCTAAGACGGTGAAGATGTCTGTTTTTTCTCCATTACTTTAATTTATTCATTTAACGTAAGAAACACTTTTCAACACACAATAAACTATCTTTACAAGGTTCTCATCCTGTCGATACACTTCTTCCTAAGGACATTGGGCCTCCAAAATTGAATTTTACACCCAAAATAAGGGTCCCATTTTTATTAATCTTATGTACCTTATATTATCATGTACTCGACTATACAAGAATGGACATATTTGAGAAGAGTTATAGATAACCTTAGTATGTTATATCGTGTCTATATTCATTGAATTAAACATGATTAAGAAAAAAATGTTGAATCTTGCGAACTGGGATTATTCAACCTAACGTACTAAGAGCCCGTTCGATAAAACTTTTATTTTTACTCTTACTTCTTGTAAAAGAGTTTTTGAGATAATTACACTATATTAAGGGTCGTTCTATTTGTGTTTCAGTTTTGTGTCTCGAGTTTTGAATTCATTTTGAGTTTTGTGTTTTGAGTGTCCATTTTGAGATTGTTGAAAATGTGTTCTTTTTGACATTTTAAAAAATTGTTTTGAAAACACCAAAAACACGTTTTGAAAATTTTGACTTAATTATAACTGAAAACTCCCAAAACGACAAATTTGTCATTTTGAGTTTTCTTTGTAAATTTTAAACTTATTTTCAAAAACGCGTTTTTGAAAATGGGAAAGAGAACGTGTTTTCACTGTTTTGAAAAATCAAAAATAGAAAACGACTTGATAACGGATTCGAAATATGAGTAATTAAAATTATTAAAACTCCTAATAACGGGTCCTAAATATGAGTAATTAAAATTATTGACAGAACAAATATATATATTATAGTGGGATGCAATATAGAATTGTGACCCTGTTCTGTTTTTCTTGGAATAGTAGATTAGAAGCTTGGAATCATGTGAGAAGCATTAAATGCAAGAGCAAAGGGAATCGATCTTAGGGTTCTACAATTTCTTATAATTTAGGAGTATCAATTCAGAAATCCTCGTGATACAAACCACTAGCACATCATGTATAGTTGTTTAATTTTTAAATTTTGCAATCAAATGTGCATAGTATTTACTTCAATGCCAAATTAGTTCTTATTTTCAATAAATATATGACTAGATGAATCGCCTTCCTTAATTTCACATCTCGAGCACGATTGATCCTGCTTAAAGAATCTTTTTAAATATTTAGGATTCATTTGGTAGGATTTCTTCTTTTTCTAGAAAAGTTTTAAGAAAGCTACCTTGAATCAAAATATGTTCAAAAATAGTTTCTTAATTATGAAAATTGTTTTTAACTTTTTAAAAGTCTCACCATGACCCATATTTCGGCAGTATACGACTTATCACGTACAAGTTACAACCCAAAAAAGTGAGGAAAACATACTTTTAAGCAGACCAAACATATATGGTACTCATGACTTGTATTATGTAGAAAACATGAAATTAAAGTAATTAATGCTTACTCATGTGCATGTGGTCACTGGATTCATGTGGGATCTCATTAATTTCTTGGTGGGTAGTTCTTATTGTTTTTATTACTGTTGTTAATATTTTAGGAGATAATATTAAAATTAAATTCAATGAAATGCATTTATGAGTATAATTTATGCTCATGGCACAAAATGTTGAGAAAGTTATATCTTAATGACAAAGAAATAACTTAGTAAATTTAATACATCAATGGAAAACATTTTTATGAAGCATATCGAACTTTAAATATCTTCCCGTTAAAAATACGAATTTCTGTCATTACCAAGTATTCGAACCGAATTTGTTTTAGACTAACGAAGCGATTGAGATTCAAATTATATAAATTATTCAATGTTGAGGGGGATCATAAGATGTAACAAAAAAAGATAAAAATCTTCTTATCATCATGAAATTATTATAATTATAGGGACAATAGTTTTTGGGGTCCTTACTGTTGGGTTCTTAATATGTATGAAAATTGATGTCCATGTGAATGTTCAAGAAACAAACATTCACGTCGAACCCATCTTGACCTTGCTTAGGGTATAGTGTCTTTGCTAAAACCCTAGCTAGCCCTTCTCCTAGTTGTTACCATCAATTAATTGCTTTTGTCTTTCTAATCTTTAAACAAATACTATGTGGGATTCCCAATTGCCCTTTTTCTTATTTTAATTTTTTTTAAAGAAATAAAAAAAAGTTTGTAGTAGAAATTAGAGTCAAAGAACAACGTGGAATGTTAAAAAACTCATTGCATGAATCGCCAACCTATCACACATCATGACGGTGGTCAATCCCTCACCCTTGATTTATAAATCTTCAAGTTAGAAGTAAGGCTCTTGTAGCCCTTGATGCATAGGATGGTCATATTTTCAAGCAACCTAAACCAACAAGTAATTTTGTTATGTCTGCCGAAGGTTTTTTTTTTTTTTTTTTAAATGAGAAAATAACTATGTTTCGAAAGTTACATTTATTTTATTATCAAAAATAAGTAATTAATTATTTTCAAAATAATCGCGATGACAATATGTTAAATGGAATCTTGGTTACTTGGCATAATTATGAGATATATTACATATTTGTTCATTGTCAAGTTCAGTACATCGTACCATTTACGCGTAAATATAAAATAGGTTGAATGAATATGTTTCACATTATATAATAATCCATTTTATTGTGCATCTCCACCTCTATGTTGGACTATAAGTAGGTTTCCATACCTCATTCTTTTTCAAACTAACATCTTTATATCTTTTCTATCTCCTTGTCTCCCTCTCTCTCTCTCTATAAAGTTTTTCAAATTTGCTATCAATCTTAATTACTTTTGAAACACCAAATGGGATCAGGTAGCTCACCCTGTGCTTCCTGCAAACTGCTGAGACGACGCTGCACCAAAGACTGCGCGTTCGCCCCTTATTTCCCCCCTGATGACCCTCACAAGTTTGCCATTGTTCACAAGGTTTTTGGTGCTAGCAATGTCAGCAAGATGTTACAGGTTTGTCGATTTTCAACTTTCTTTCAATACGAGAAAAAGGGCATCAGAGACTTCAAAACCAGTGGTTGATGAGTATTAAACCCTAAATAGAAACTAGAATGACATTTTTTCTTGTTTTTTTCTGAAACTTTTATACAGGAGCTTCCTGTACATCAAAGAGCAGATGCAGTAAGCAGTTTAGTGTACGAAGCAAACTCGAGAATGAGAGATCCTGTTTATGGGTGTGTTGGAGCAATCTCTTATTTGCAGAATCAAGTGGCGCAACTACAAATGCAATTGGCTGTGGCTCAAGCAGAGATTTTGTGCATTCAGATGCAACAAGAACCTCCTAATTTGCAGCCTCAAATGGTTGAACCAGCTGATGAAAATTGTCTTCTTTTTGCCAGCAATAACTTGGATCATAACCTACAACAATACCTCAGCTTTGCTTCTTCTTCTTCTAGCAGTTCTTTAGTGCAAGACTCGGTGAAAATAGAGTCTCTTTGTGCTGTCGATCCCTCTGGGGATCAGTTCGTCCCCAAGAGGAGCCCAACATACATGTTCGGAATGTAGTACTCAATAATATTAAACCAAAAAACCGACATGATTTCGCTTTTATAATCTCGTTCAGTGTTGTTCAGTGCAGTAGACCATCCTAGAAATGTTTCTCATGTATATATTCTTTAGTCTTTTTGCTTAATTCGTCAGTTTAATCTTTAACTTTAGATAATCGTTTCTTGACTCCAAATTATATTTTTGTTACGTCTTTTCCTTCGATCTTAGCATTTTCTTGTCTTTTCATCTTTAAATTTTCTAAAACTATTTGTCAATCACACACGAGGGACAGCTTCAGCATGTGAAAGACTTGAGGAGTAAGAGTGAAGAAAAAGGTTTAACATATATTCATTTTTCTTGAATGCTAATTATCAATTAATTTCCATAAAACGAAGTCGTACGTGTCGGTGATTAAACGTTTTCACAATAATGATGTCAGAAATTTGAATCATAATAACTTTGAATTTTCTTGGTCGCATTATAGAAAATTATTCGAATTTCGATAATAAGTCAACTCACGTAAGAAATATTACAATCTGCAAGTAGGAGCACCTCCTTGGCTAAACAGCCTAGTGAAGGGGTCCACAGCTTCGCACATATACCATCTACAAGGGACCCTTTAAGGTGGTTCGCAAGCCATCGAACCTCCGAATTATTAAGTAAAAGAGAATAGGTCCGAACCTCGTTTGCACCTTAAAAGCCGGAACAAGTATAGTGGTTAAGGTAGGGGGGTCACAGAATCTTGTTAAATATTTAACGCATAATATGTTGGATATATCTTCTTGAATCGCCCAAAGAAGAAGACAGAGAAGAAACCAAAATACGAACCAAGTTTAACACGGGAACTTGTGGCTAGAAAGATAAGCTCTCTGTAAAGCGATATTTGCTCCCTCATGGAGTGCTTTTGCGATCGATAAATAGCTTTGTTCGCACAAAGCAATGAAGTGAAAATTTTAAAAGGGAAAAAAACTTAAAATGAAATTTCTGAAATATTTGAAATTACAATTAAAAGAAATACTTTCTCTCGCTCTAGCTGCAAAAACCAGATTACAACTTAATTTGAGATATACAAGTTAGTCCCTCCCAATATTTCCTTAAGCTTGTTTTGGTCATTTAACTTTAAACTTCTTTTATTATTTGAACAAATTTTCTAACAATCCCCCATTTTGTTCAGACAAAGCCTTTCGGAAACAAACAGTGCTCATGAATATGGTAACATTATCTTTTGATTTGAAAATTTACATTGGTGCAAATCTTACAAATTGATTGTCAAAATTCCAGGTAGTGAAAGAGTTTGAATTAGTTATCCCTTGTGACAAAATCGGTGATACAACAAACAAAAATGCTTTTGTATTTTTTTTCGTTCCACGCCATTCAAACTATGTATTTTATGACCTTGCGCTTCTCATAGTTTGTTAACTTTTAATTGAAGTGGTGCCACTTCGACGTATATGTTAATTTCTTTAGTATTTTTATTATACTTTTAGATATTTGTACCTTGTACTGAATTTAATTAACTACATGTAACAACCTGCACTAATATATATGATAAGAAATTTTTTCAATATAATGCTCAAACAATCCACTTATCAAATGACTTGCTTAATTGTTTATACCAATTTAACCTAAAATTACTAATTTCGTAATGCTAGGTAGAATTGCAATGATTGACGAATTTTTTAATTAAGGAGTTTTAGCTCCATCATTCTTGATGTTTACCCTACATTCTTTTGAAAGAGGTTTAATAAATAGATAAGCTAGATTCTCACTAGACTTTACATATGTATATGTGGGAGAAATTATTCAACTTTTGATTAATTTCCTCATACATTCATGTCTTGATTACTTCTTTGAAAGAGATTAAAATGGATAAGCAAGATTCTCACTAGACTTTACATATTTAAGCAAAATTATTTCACTCTTAATTAATTTCCTTAGATAGCCATGTCTTGATAGATTCCATGTGTTGATAAATTTGTTTGAAAGAAGTTTAGTAGATACATAAGCTAGAAGCTCACTAGAGTTTACATACATGAGAAATTATTCCACTCTTGATTAATTTCCTCATATAATGAGGTCTTACACTTGAATTTTCAATTTTGAATTCAATTCAAATTCAAATACTAATTTATGTATTTGAGTGTAGTCATCCACCCCTTTCGCGTGGAAGGCTGAAGAGACTCATTCTTTTCAGAACTCCAAATTGGCACTTAGGGTACGTACTCGCAATATGTTTATAAAAAATGGTCAAATGAATGATGGAGAAGTCAATATTACTTGTAAATCCTACGGAATATGTATAACAAAAAGTAATTTAACCAAATATATTTTTTGACTAAGATATTTATATACACTTAAAAACAATGAGTCAAACGTAGGCATATACTTGAAAGTCCTAGCATTGTCTCCATGTTAGAAGCTGAAACTCGAACTGATTTACCTCGAGCCCTCAAAGGGGAACAAGCAAAAATCAAACTTTTACATGCCTTAAAGTCATTAAGTTTTAGGGACTTAAGGAAAATTGCTTTGTAATGAGGAATAAGATTGACTGAATCTTCCTTTCATGCTTAATTTAATATGGATATTAGCTAACATATTCTTTAATTTCATGTCGTTTAGCACCTTACTTTCAATATGGGGAAGCTACATGAACTGATTTCTATAAACAACTTCCTTAATTTCTAAGAAAGATATTTATATTTTATTATATACATTTTTCTGTCATTTGTTTGATTAAAAAGAAATAGAATTAATTGCACAATATCAGATTATTAATTAAACAAGAAAAATATAAAATCAAGATTATAATAAAATATTTAACAAGTTTTCCATGGTTAAATTGATGGACAGTCCAATTGTGAGTTACTTGTTACAAACTCAATGATTTAGGTCACACTCGCTATAAATAAAAGATTGAGGACCTACTTGCACTATTTTGAAAAGAATGGGAATTTTTTTTCTGGATTAATAACAGAAAACCCCGTGTAAACGTTTCCACATGCGATACACCCCTACCTATTCGAATCGCAGAAAACCCCGTTTAAAACTTTTTGTGCGAAAACCCCATACCGTCAATATTTATTATGGTCTGTTTGATTGCAAATGTGAAATTTGGATGGAAAGAAAATGAATTATAAAGAATTGAATTGCCTAAAATTTGTTTTACTGAGAATTGTACTTAATTGTGTTTGATTGATATAATTTTCCACATGGGAAATGTTGAAAGTTTGATATCCGTTTGGCTTCGGTTTTTATGAAAATTGTCAATTAAAATGATAATTTTTCTACTATTGGGTCTAGAATTTGTTCCAATTGCCAAAACAAAAAAAAATTTTTTTTTTTAAAAAATATCATACCGAATACCATTAGTTTGGCTTTGTTTTGTACGAAAATTGTCGATAAAAGTGATAATTTTTTTTACCATTGTGTCTAGAATTTTTTTCAATTGCCAAATAAAAAAATTAAAAAAATGGTGGAAAATCAATTACCCCCAAAACAAAAAGAAAATGAATTCCTTGAAAACCAATAAAAAATGAGGAGGTGGAAAACGATTTCCGGGGAAATTTTGCATATCAAACACTACAAATGTTGGAAAATGGAAAAAATCCATGAAAAATGTTGTTTATCAAACACTACCTAAAGTTTTTTTGTAAAAAGGTCAAAAATGTCAAAATTAAAAAAAAATAATAATAATTGTAATTTCAGTACCCAAACTTTTTATTTTTAAACATATTAAATTCAATTTTTATATGTATCACTTACAATTTCAAAACTTTAAAACTATATTTTTCACTCTGCCCGACCATACTTCATCTTCTTCCCCATTCATCTTCCTCCCCAAAAATCTAATTGAGACTCCAATATTAAATAATGCCTTAGCCCATATGAAATTAAAAAATGCTTTATGCAAATTAACTACAAAATCTCTCCCTACCGCCACCCACCCTCCTAAACCCAAAAAAACCAAATCCACAGCCACGCCATCACCGTCGCCTACATCTGCCTTCCTCACCTGGAAAGAAATCGTCCAAAATCGCCACTCACCTCTACCTTAGGCGGCTGAATCTTTCTCCTCATTGGCTTCTGAAATATGAATAAACATTTTGGGCGAAACCAATGGCTCATAATCATTGAACGCCCTCGTTTCTTGTTGGTTAATTTTTGGAGATTGCTCTACTTGCACTCTATTATATTTGGTTTCATCAAAATTGTGTTTGTTCTTGAAGTTTATGGATATTGGAAACTGGAAAGCAAAGGCAAATCTTCCCGGGTAGTGTTGTAAACTGGGTAAATTAGGGAGTTTTGATTCTTTACATGAGTGGCTTTGCAAGGACAATGAAAAGTGTGGGGAGCATTGAGCCGTGTATATTGCAATGCCTTGGCTTGTCTTCGCACTCTGCATACACATTCCACAACTATTTTGCAAATCCAAAAACAAAAAACAATGAAAATCAACTCCGAGGAACCAAATTATGTAGTTTACATTTGTCCTGAAAGAATGGCAACCTTTACTGTAAAACAATTACATGAAATTGCGAAGGGTCTTAAAATCTCCGGCTAGAAATTCATTTGGGTTGTTAGGAAAGGCAAGAACCAAGAAGAAGACGAAAAAGAAAACTGGCTATCGGAAGGATTTGAGGAAAGAACAATTTGATGTTTTAACAGACTCACAATTCTCTAAAACTTTGATTTTAAACACATGAATGATTGATTTTATTTTTGAAGTAGGTTTGGGTAGGGTAGGGTAGGGTAGGGTAGGGTGGAAATAATATTTTAAAGATTTGAAATTGTAGGTTGCAAATACAGAGAATTTGGATTTAATATGTTAAAAAAAAATTGTTAAAAAAAAAGTTTGAATACTAAAATTACAATTATTTCTTTTTAATTATGACATTTTTTTTCTTTTTAACGAAAAATCTAACAGATATTGATGGTATGCGGTTTTCGCATAAAATGCTTCAAAATGGAGGGTTTTCTACAATTTTCAATAAGTATGGAGTATATCACATGTGAAAACATTTACTGGGAGTTTTCTACTATTAATCTTTTTTTTTCTTTTTTATTTACCTATAATAATTCTTACACCCCTCTACTTTCTTATGTCATTAAACAATTCTCAACCTTTTCTAGGGTATCCAAATTTTCTCTCATAATTTTTCAACCCTCTTATCAAAGTAAGTCGTCCATGTTGGTGAATGTTTGAGTCGGCTTACCGTCATTGATGTTAGTCATAGGACAACTTGACCGAGTCCAAAGTATTAAAGGTTAAGTAAAATGATTACTTAAAAATTCTTGATCAAGGTATATGACTCCTAGTAGATGGGGGATACTAGGAGTAGAACAACATGTTTACATGAAAGGATACTATAAGACACCAAAAAGTTCGACTATGGCCAACTTCTACACCCCTACTCATCGCACAAAACCACAATCAGATTCACATACAAACCATGAATTAGCAATACAAACTTGAGCACAATTGTCGACCCACACCACCCAATTGGATTTGCACCAACGTAAAATGATATTATAATTTACGGATAATTGCAACAAAAGCTCCAAACCTTTGTAACATTATCAAACTTCCCCAAACTTTTAATTTGTTGCAGTCGTCACCTCTAACCTTTCCAAATATTGCAGGTGAAACCCTTTTGAATAGTTTTCATTCATAACTCTGTCAATTGATTAAAAATTTAACTTTTCCCACATTTTTAATATTTTAAGAAGGGGAAAAATAGTAACTTTTCATTTGTCAAATTAAATAATAAAATAAGAAATAAACAAAAAAAAAAAACACCCACCCACCGGTGTCTTCTCCCTTTACCTCTGACCACCGCCACTGCCACCTCCACCGCAAAATCAAACCCATAACCGACGCGTTACCTTCCAACTTCTCTAACTTTAGTTCCAATTACACCCCTTCATTTGGCTTCAGTCCTACCCCTTCATCCATGACTCCATCAGTTAGCACCGTCGTCTCTTCATCCCCCTTTGGTGGTTCTTCTCTATTTGGATCCTCTTCGAATTTCGCACCCACTACTAACCCCTTTGTGTCCTTAGCATCCGGTTCCGGGCCCGTATCTTCATCCTCCGATGTGGTGGCTATTTCAAACACTTTTGGTTTATCTTCTTCAAGTCCGGCTCAAATCTAAATTTATTTGGATTTTCTTCTAGTGCAACTTCTACTACGCCTAGTCTGTTCGGAACATCCTCTAGTGGTTCTAGTCCAACCACGAGCTTTGTTGGATCCTTGTCTTCTGGGGCAAATCCTACTTCAGGCCTCGTTGGGTCAAGTTCTTTAGCTGGGACGTCAGCTCCTGCTACTTCTTCATCCCAGTTTGGCACATTCAGCCAATTGGGGTCCCCTGCTCCGGGCTCTTTAGGCTTATTCTCGTCGGGTCCAGCTCCCACATCCAGCCTTTTTGAATCTTCTTCAGGAACTTCTATCGAAAGTACCACCGATCTCTTATATGGGTTAGGTTCTGCTCCCGTATCCAGCTTTTTTGGATCCTCTTAAGGAGCTTCTACTGGAACTACCAGTAGTCTTTTATTTGGTTGGGGTCCGCTCCCACACCCAGTCGTTTTGGATTCCATTTCGGAGCTTCAACTGGTACTACCGCCAGTCCTTTGTGGTGGTCAGAGGTAGAGGAAGAAGACAGCGGTGGGTAGGTGCGTGTGTGTGTTTTTTCTTATTTAATTATTTAATGTGATAAATAGAAATTTACCCTTTTGCCAATTCTTAAAATATTAAAAATATGGTCAAAGTTAGATTTTTGGTCAACTGACATAGTTATAGATGAAAATTGTCCAAAAAGGCTTTACTTGCAAAATTTGAAAATTTTAGGGGCGACGAATGCAACAAACAAATCAAATATTTGAAAAACGTCTGCTAATATTTTAAAGGTTTGGAACTTTTGCTGCAATTATCCCTTTAATCTATACCATATTAAATATTACATTAAGTGATAATAATTTTTTAGACGATTCTATTTTTATTATAATTCAATTATTTTAATAATATCTTAACTTTTCGTTTTTCGATGTGTATTTAATTATTTCAACAATACTATACTTATCGTTTTTGAATATGTATTTAAATTATTAATCATTCGAACCATTTGGGCAATATTATCATGAATTAATTTGTCAATTATTTATTTATGATCAATGTACATTTGACAGATTCACTCCACTTGATTGAATAATAAATTAAATTCATTTAAAAAAAACATTTAAACAAAAGATGATTATTTAAGAGTTTTCTTCTAATTGATTTATTCAATGAATGTTAAGATATGGAGAAAGTAAACCGTGAGACATTATGTGTATCTATAATAAATAATTTTAATTGATATATTCAATGATATTAAGTGAATATGAAGAAATGATAATATTCGTTGGATGTTCAGTTCAGATCAAAAGGACAAATGGAGGGATTGTAATTGACTTGTCCAACTATTTAAAATATTTTCACAAACTGGTTTTTATTTTATTTGAGTCAAAAGTTCATTTCATATAAATAATTTGTATTAATTATTTTTTATATTTTCATATCTTACAATATTATTTTTATAACATCTATAAAATATTTTAGAATAACGTGCAACATATGATCAATTATGACTAACATACTAAAACAGTCAGAATTCTCACAACTGCAAAGATAAGGAGGTGGAGGTTATGGCGGCAGAACAAAGAATGGACAACAGAGGTAGTGGAGATGTGGATATAAAAGGATTTTTGATTTGAAAGGTTAGCTTAAATGGTACCGCATTTGTATAATTGTTTTTAAAACACCTTATTTTTGAACTTAAGTACTTTATTCGTCGCACGTTTATATAGGCTGATTTGTTTTTCACATAAATTTAAAAATTTTATTTAATGTTATTGAAAATAGCAATGATCGAGCTTCCGAAGGAATCAAGAATGTAATACCCAAAACTTAGAGGTTATGGTCTGGCTTGACATTCATAACTCTGTTGGCCTTTGCCNCTTATTTAATTATCAACAACTAGCAGTAAATAATTGTGTTTTTGTCCCTATTTTCAAGAAGTGAAAAATGTATGTACGTATTTGGATAATTCCAAGAAAGTAAATTAGAATATGTACAATTTCAAAATTAAGTGAGAATAATTGGTTATAACTAGACAAATAAAATAAGAGTATATTAATAAACAAATAAAATCAATACTTTCTCAATAAATAAATATGTCTATATAAACGGGATAAGAAAATAGGAAAATCGGTCTTTATAAGTGAGAAATAGGAAGTGTCTAAACATGATTGGGCCTAATTTCCTTAGCCAGTATATGCATAGCCCACCCAAAATAAAAACCAATTACTAGGTCCAGTGAAAATGCTTCCATTATCCAAATGAAACCCAAATCTTCTGAGCAAGGGACCAACCAGAGTGCCCATTGGATAAAAAAAAAATGAAAAATGAAAAATCAATACCATTGGGGATTTCTTACGGAACAAACCCAAACCCATCGTCGATTTATTTTAGACCATCGGCATTGACTTAGTTCCTTTCTAGATGCCTTCTAACTGTCTGACAAATGACTCGGCCAAATCGATGTTCACATTAGGTCCATTTAGTGTAGTTTATACACACTTAAAACAATATAAGTAGTATTTACGTATTTTAAAGATAATAAATCAATATAATTTCCAATAAATATTAATAATCAAATTTAGTATAATTTTTAAAAGAATGTAAAATTGGGCCCCATTATATGTAGGGACGTGACAACAAGGTGGGATGGGAATTAAAGTATCTATATTTTTCAGCTCAATTTAATTAATTTAATATCGTTTTTACAAACAATTTAAATTTACTGACATAAAAATAAAATAATTTAGGGTAGGAATCATGTTATCCGTCCCAAGTACGTAATTGGACAAGACAATGCAAAATAGTACAAGACATTACAAGGCTAAACCAAAGAGAGAAAATTTTCATCTTAACATGTCTCCTCTAGAATTAAAACGCTTGTTGATAACGCCCCCAGGGCAAATCTCCCAGTGGCAAAGGGGAGGGCGGTTAGGGCTCAGCGCGGTAGTGTGCAGAGTTCGATTCCCCGCAAGGTGGAATTGGCTTTGTTGCAAGCGGGAGTTACCATAGGGTTAATAGCCCAGGCCTATCCATAAGCTCTCCACCCTGGCTAAACTTTTTTTTTTTTTTTTTAAAACGCTTGTTGATAAAGATTTTTGAGATTTTGTTTTTTTTCGGTTAATGTCTAGTTAAAAGTAGAAAAATTATAAAAAAAAGGTGAAAAATAATTTTGTTAAAGAATGTGGAATTGAAAATAAGCGAAAATCAAAATTAAACCAGGGACAAATTCAGAAAAACTGTGAACAAATTCAGGAGCCAAGATTATTATAGCAGCTGTAAAATTTTTATATAATAATTTAATATTCAAAATTTCCCCCAAATTTCTGGAACCCTAGTTTGAACTTTCTATTCTCAACACCTTGAATCCAAAATCTTCCATTATTATATCCTTCCCATTTTGACCGTTATCCAATCTTCCAATCCACCACGTTATCGGTATCCCACTGGCTATCCGTTTTAATCCTCCATAACCCATTTCTAGCTAGACCCTTTCTCTAAGGCATAACTGAATTTTACCCAATCTGGACCTGATTCTCTAACCCTAGCGCGTTTGTGGGTTTCACCAGTTTCAATGGCTACCGACGCCTCGCCGAAATTCAAAAAATCCGATCTGATAGCGGTCCCTCAGCCACCCGACTACCACCCGGAAATTACAGTTTCGTCGGAGCACGACGGCCTCCACTTTGGGCAGTTTATGATCGCTGGATCAATCGCGGGTGTGGTGGAGCATATGGCAATGTTTCCCGTTGATACAATCAAAACCCAGATGCAGTCTCTTGCCCTGTTAAATCCGCGAGCGTAAAACAGGCCGTACAATCTATTTTGAAGTCTGACGGGCCGATGGGTTTTTATCGTGGCATTGGGGCTATGGGTCTGGGCGCTGGTCCAGCCCACGCCGTTTATTTTTCTGTTTATGAATTTTGTAAGAAAAGATTTTCACGTGGAAATCCAAATAATCATATAGCCCACGCTGTGTCAGGGGTTTTTGCAACTATTGCGAGTGATGCAGTATTTACTCCTATGGATATGGTTAAGCAGAGGCTGCAATTGAGTAGTAGTCCTTATATGGGGGTGTGGGATTGTGTAAAGAGGGTGCTGAGGGAGGAGGGAATTAGAGCCTTCTATGCATCTTATAGGACCACCGTCCTAATGAATGCACCTTTCACTGCAGTTCATTTTGCCACCTATGAGGCAGCAAAAAGGGGTTTGATGGAGGTGTCACCCGAAAGTGTGAGCGATGAGAGGTTGGTAGTTCATGCCACGGCTGGAGCTGTGGCAGGAGCATTGGCTGCTGCAGTTACGACCCCACTTGACGTTGTGAAGACCCAGTTACAGTGTCAGGTAATTAAAATATAAATCTTTTTGTTATTAGTGTGTAAAGTTGGATATGTAGAGAACACGAGGTGGTATTATGCTCTGATTTTTTTTCTTTTGGAAATGAATTGATATTTAAGTGTAATATGTACTATACTATCTTTGCTGTTGCTCTTGGAAAAATGAAAAAGAAATCTTAGAGATGCTAATTTAGATACGACAGACAGTTATCTTTGTTGTTTAACTTTGCAAGTTCTGGCCAAAGTCAATAGAAATAGGATGATCTTCTCTGTTTTCCAAGGTTCAATTTGAGCAACCGTGCCTTGATGCCTGAACAATTTTTTCCGAGACAATGGTAGGGAAAATATTAAATATTACTGTATTAGTCTCTTTAATTCTGCTGAAATTGTGGACTTTCGGAGGAGCATCTTGAGGTAAAGATTTCAACTTTACTTGGAGTACGACTGAGTATTTGTGTGTAATTTTTGTTCAAGTAGAAGCACAACTAGGGAGGTATTAGTTTATGGAGCTCATAAAATATATTTCAATGCTTGGACTTGATTATTCATGGCGTGCGACGTCTGAGAGATGCTATTCAGAGGTCAGGGAATATAAGACTAAGTGGTTTTGTCTTTTGAACTTGTTTGGTTGAAGGTCACTGTAAAAATCTACTGGACTGGATAAGATGTCTATGTTTTATGGGATTGAACATTGGGGAAGTAAATTATAAATAATTTGAATTTATATGAGTCGTTAAAGTAAAAGAAGTTTTTTAGTAAAACAAGAAGAGATAGGAGTAAGAATAAGCATACTTGTAATTTGGTTAAATAATAGTCTCTGAAGATAAATTGCATGAGAATGGATTGATATGGTTTGGGCACATCTTATGAAGGTTGTTGGATATATTGATAAGGAAAAGTAATGAGATTAATAATAGTGCTATCATATGGTAGAGGTTGACCCAAAATGACATGGAATAAGGTAATTGAAGTTGAGTGGGAAAGAGGATCTCTGACTCAGGTAACTATGTATAGGCTTGACGAATTGAGTTAGGTTAGGGTTGAGAAAGAATTAAGTGAAAATGAGTTTGAGTCCAGTTGAGAGGAATTACAAAAGGAGATTTACAACTATAGATAGATATGCAGAATTTGGACTAATCCAAGTTTTCATCCACGGTAGGTAAAAAGGTGACTTTGGTGAGGTGGTGACAGGGTAGGAAGGGGTTGGGTCTTGGAGAAAGGCGAAGGGTCGGGGTGTAGGTTTTAATGGATAAAATGTAAATTGGTTTTTGTATTAAATTTCATTTTGCATTAAGGGTAGTGGTGAACTTGTGATTATGAAACGTTGTGTTTGGAAGGTGTGGAGATCAATTTGGGAAGTGTATTCAAGAGCTCCTTTCATGAAATTTGGATTTAGTTTTATAGGCAGCAAAAGAACAAAGTTTGGCAATTTAGACTTCAACGTATTGCTTCCATCATATGATTTAAGTGATGACTAGCTGATCCATAATGTGGAGACATTTTTAACACTTTTCCATGGAAATTAGGTAATTGAAAAGGGCATTCCGTATACAAGTATTTTATTATCAAGTGACTTTGTCTTGAGAAGCGGATGGACTAAACTAGAAGAGACTTAATGGGATGGTCAATGAAAACTTGAGAAATTGAAATTGAGCCCCTGTTTGATATACATTAAAATTCACATTCTCATTCTTCTACTTATTTTCAACCACACATTCTTCAATAAAATAATATTTTCCATCACATCAATAAATTTTCCTTTTTTTTCAATCACACATTCTCCATCAGTCTACTACTATTTCAGAATTAATTCTTCCAAAATAATGTGGCTCAAACACACCCTAAATTTGTTCCTTTCTTGTCCCCAATGTGGTTTTTGCTCATCTGATTTAATTTACATACCTGCAACTTTTCTGGCATAGGTGACTTGGAGATTTGTTTTCATATCAGCTTTACTTGTCCTTTGTTAGGTTGTACATCACTCCACCTCCTCCTTATTTGTTTATTTTTTTTGGTGGTAATCGACAAGCGATGCAGGAGAAATTGTGTAAATAAACATGTCAAGAACTTGTGTTCATTTGAATACCAGAATGCTATAATGCCTGCAGAAATTGCTGATGATCTGCATTAGCCAACATTCTTACATATTCTAATGTTTGTTCTCTTTAATCGAATCTTAAAGAACTTTGTGGTGACTTGACCCTTATTTAGTTTGGCTAAAAATCAGATTTTTATAAAAGTTGATGAAATGCGTAGTTAAAAAGTTAAGTTGTGGTCTCAAAATTTTTTTGGTTGAAATGAATTTGGAAAAAAAATGAGTTTAAAAATTGGGGCCAAACGGCTTTAATCCATTGGTTTTGTGCAGGGCGTATGTGGATGCGATAGATATGTTAATGGTTCGATCAGGGACGTTACTCGAACAATAGTGAAGAGAGACGGATATGTTGGTCTAATGAGAGGCTGGATGCCGAGGATGCTCTTCCATGCTCCGGCTGCTGCAATTTGCTGGTCGACGTATGAAGCTGCAAAATCCTTCTTTCAAGATTTAAACACTAGCAGCAATGACAATGTCACCTGAGAAGCACAGTGCATGGCTTCAAAGTTTTCGGAATTTCAGTGTCTAGAATTGATGGCAAGCTTTAGGCGCGGAGGTGGGCAATTTGTTCAAACACCTTTCTGGTTGATTTGGCTGTTGTAACTTAACAGGTCTCTTGTATTCAGGAGAGAGGAGCATTTATTTATGTGTATTAGGGGAAAAAAAATTAAAATTGTTCAGTTGAAAGCCCATTAAATTGGGAGGCCTTTCCAAGATTGTTACACGAAACTCAAACGAAAAATATTTTCATTCCTACATCGTTACAAAATAAAAATTCATTATTTTTACTATGTGATTTTTAAAATCCAACTGTGATATAGTAAATATTTTAGAAAATAGTGTATACCATAATTAACCCCAATGTAGTCTTTATAATTGATGAAATTTTAAATTATCCTTAACATTACGCTAAACATTAATGCCCTTTCAAAACAAATATCCCCATTTTTCCGTGGAGCTGATCATCCTTCTATTCTTGTTTTATTATCCAACAATCAAGAAATTGTCTCTGCAGTAGAAATCCATAATTTGATCTTAGCATTTCCAGTTTGTAAATGTAATTGTTTCATAAATTCTTGTCATACCCGAGTCACGGTTTGAGAATATATTGCAATTATTTATATGTCAATTCGAAAAACAATTAAATCTATACTCACGATTCACATTTTCCGTCATTTTGATTTCACGATTTACAATCCGCGACTTAGCTTTTGCCTGTAAATATGGTATTTCGATTTAGATTCTAAATTCCTATTTCGTTTGTGAATAATTATCACGTTTCATCTTGGTGTGTAGATATCTGGATGGTGGGATAAAATCTATTTCGTTTTTAGGATGGATGGCCGTATATTGTAATCCATTAGTGGAAAATTTTGTTTGTCATACATCATTCGATTACCACAATATTTTGTGTTTCATAATATTAAGAGCTTGTTTGGTACAAATTAAAATCAGATTTTAATCAAGTCAAACAATCAATATTAACCACATCTTTCATGAGTCCCACAACTTCAATCACATATTTCAAAAACTTTTATCAAAATCTACTAAAAATCTAATTTTAATCCCCACCAAACACCCCCTAAAATTCAATTTTGTAATTACTGTATCATTGCTTATGAGATGTTTCTGTGTTAAGGCTGTGTTTGTCGATCAGTTTCATACGTATGGTTGTATATTGCAACCATAGTGTGACATAGTGTGGATGAAGCTTGAAATAGCGTGACATAGTGTGGATCAAGCTTGAAATATTGACATAATGCGGATGAAGCTTGAAATAACAATGATTAATATAAAAGGAAGGCTTCGATTTGTTTGAATGTGGTGATTTTACAAGCGTGAGTAGGGTTTATATATTGGTGGATAAACCCTAATCACGCTTGTATTGATGATCAAACGAAGGTTTTGTAATATGTTTTGATACATAGGTAGTGTTGTGAATCTGGGTGAGGATAGGTGAGATATGATTTCTCGATTTCTCGATAGTGTTCTAGACGGAGGTTTTTGGAATGAATACGAGCCAACGGGAATTATGATATTTAGACTAAAAAACTATGGGAAGGGGCATGATTAGGGGTAAAATTCGCAAATAATTAATTATCTATTTAAAAATAGGAAGGAGCGTGTTTGGTGACATCTATTCAGCTAACAATTGATTTGCCTGGAATGAGTGAAGTAATTCATTCGTTTTTCATTTTACTATATTTTTAAAGTAAAACATGAAAAAAAATCATTACAAAGTATTTCCTGAATTTTTTTCAAATAATAGGTGATGGGTATAATTTCCACAAACTAAAAATTACACAATTTTCTCGTGCCTAGGACTTGCCTACGGTTGCCAGAGAAAGATGTGAGATCAATTAGACCTCAAAATTCCGAGGATGATTTTGTCGTATTTCATTTCTTTTTTCACTCGTAAAATCAAGTATCATCTTTGCTTCTATTGCGGTACTAGAACATCTTCACAAGACTCTTTATGTATACAATTTAAATATAATGCTCCACAACAGTCTTTACAGTTAGATATAGCATCTTCACATAATTTATAACATTTGCTAAATTAATTATCCGACTCTTCTCACTTTTGCTATAGGTACCACAAAGCTGTCAAGTTGCTCTCTTTTTGAAGTAGGCTACTCATAGTACGACGTCAAAAGAAGGCGAGAACAATATTAAAGGCTATTTTAAGATAGGAGTTTTGATTTTTGTAGAAGAGTTTTTGAGCAAGTTATCTTAGATCCGATTTCTCTAAAAGTTCTTCTAAACAAAGCACTTTAAAAATATTATCCATACATATTCGAGATTAATTTCTTAGTATCAAAAGTAGCTTTTGACTTTAAAGAAGTCCAGCCAAAATATTGGGCATTTGTTTCTTTTCTTGGGGTATAAAAAATAATTTTCCATAAACTCCATAGACAGCCATTAGCAACATGGAACAAACTCAACTACCAGTAATGATATGATAAATTACACAGTGAACCATTCCATTCAGCGCTCTAAACCAATGGAGTGCACAATTTCTAACCAAAGACATGCAAGTTTTATAAGCCCTTCACCTGCCCCACAATTACAGTAATATCATCAAGCTTTCCACCTGTCAAATTTAAAGGATAATCCATAATTTGTACCAAAATTATTGGAACTCAGAAAAATTATTGAAATTGTTTTCAATTATTTCATGCCTGTTAACTTCATCCCCATTATTTTCTTCCACCAAGGAACATCAAAATCCTGTTCAATCAGATGATAATATTTATAACTCAATAGCATCTTACTATGAATATATTTACAGATAAGGAGATGAAGCAAGTTATGCCTACATTAACTTACCCTGGCTCTAGCCTCCTGTGAATAGGGTGAGTCGAAACTGGAATTTTGTGAATGATCATAAGCTAGATTAGCCAATGCCTTTGCTAGCATCAAAACCATACCGTTAGAAAATGAAGGAACACAAACTACAAATTTTCAACAGAACTATGTAGATTTTATATACCAGCATCAGCAATGTTGTTGTAAGAGCCAACTACTGAGACAATTTCACGATCAAAAACATTGTCGAAAAGCCCATCTGAGCCCATAACAACAGTATCCCCCTCCATTAACTCGACTGTGGTCACCTGTATTTCAAGAAAAACAGCTGATAATGAAGGGTATGAAAAATAGTGCAGTCAAAATAAGACCAGAGCTTTTTGTCTAACTACATAAGGATGCATGGAAATTTATACCGTAGCATCAAGGTATGTCTGACCAACAGCCTCTGAGCTTAACTGGTATGGACAGTCGAAATAATGTTCTTGTGGGGATGTGGAAAATTCTACCTGACCTATAATTAGGAAGTGAAAATGACAATCATTGATCTCGACAAGAATGGAAACAACAGAATGAGATGTTACCTTTGCGCACAACTCGCAGGCCACAGTCCCCTACATTGGCAATCTTCAAAGTCCCATTCCCCTCCAACATAGCAACAATTCTGATAGGCAAATGGTAGTGTAAGGTTATAACAGATATCATACCATATGATACTAAATTAAATGTATGCGCTTTCGAGAATTATCATGGATGACATTGTAGAAGAACTCACGCAGTAGCTGAACCAATAGAAGAGGTAGCAGCATGTGCTTTCTTTATCAAAGTTCGAGGGTCATACTGAACCTACAAATCAAGTATATCTAACAAAAAATTATTTCCCCATACAACCAGTGCAGCATCCAATTAAATCTTGTGTGTCATGGATTTGGAAAAGTTTAGCTCCTCTGCTACCTTCTACTAGGAAATCACCAGGATAACAAATCTAGCAACAGAGTCCCTTTTTAGGATGACATATAGATGTGTACTGCTGCTTTTCGAGATATAGTCCTGTCACTTACTACAGTTTCTCTAGCAAAATTTTAAGGTGATGGACTCCATTGACTCAACCTCACATACAGGCACGCTTAATACCTTGTACAAACTATTAGCTATGTGTTATCTTAGCTACAAAGAGGTTAACTTTAAGCTTGGATTTTTCTCTCTAATATCAGTCTAATTGGTCATCAAACCTGTACAGTAAGTTCTTCAAGTGACAAAAATATATGAAGAGTCATGCTCTCAACATTTTGTTACAGTATCACCTTCATTTCCATGGAAAATTGTATCGAAGTTATCTATACCCCCCAGACAAGATTATGTTTGGGTAATTGCTCATAAATGCAAGTACTAAAAGCAACATTGTACTCTAGGAAATATTGGGATCTTCAGTAAGTGATAATCCTGTCTTCAGTTTTTTGATTGCTCATCCAACCGTTTTGACCTTTTGTCTTCAAGCTTCAGAGCACCAAGTGGATAAAGCCATAATTATTGGGTGTAGAATGTTTTGGTCATTAAAGAATGAAATGCTAAAATGAAAGTAGCACATCTCTTTCCTTGGTTTTCGCTTATCCCAGAACATCCAGGCATTTGCTGCATTATTGGAGCTCATACCCTAAGGCTGCAGTGCTGCATGACTTATTAGGTTTTTGGGGGTATCACCATTCTTTTGCTGTAGACATCTTGGCCAAGCATGCCAAAACAAATCAGTTCTTTGATATTGAACATACTGATTCCCCCCCACTTTTCTGTTGTAACAACTGGAGAATGGCTCCTGAGTTAATCTGCACGCTGGTCCAAATTTCTCGTGCATAAATCGTACTATTTGTTTGGGTAATGCACTCTTAATTTTGAGGCGAGTGGTATTAATTTAAGTGCAATGAAAAGCTAACAGTAACACTGAAGCCTAAGTTTCGTATTGAACCTGATCTAATAACTTAAGCTATTAGACTCAGGACCAACAGCTGCGCCCTAAAGCAACTATGATTTGGCTTTCCTTGACTAAAGCATTGCATAGCAAGAAGGGCTTGCTTAGACAAAATTGTGCATGTGTTGGCCTTTGATAAATGATATGAACAAAATGAAGATACTCCAATGGTGAATTGCTAAGACAAATCCACTCGAATATATTCTGTTCATAAGAAATCATAAAAGAATTACCTCCTCGTCTTCGACAAGATTAGAGGCATGAGCCATCAATTCGCGTGAAAATAATGCAGGATTCACCTCTCTTTCAGCCCAACTGCAAGGGAAAAGATTCTTATAAACCTATCAATTAGAGCTATCTTCCATTTTTTCGTATGCTTGATAGAAATTCATAATTAATATATAATAAAACAAAACAAATTACCCAGAAACACCATCAGCAACAGCAATTACTCCACCCTTATAACTGCTAATAAAGAAAGCATCTTCCCCTCCTTTCTCAACCTTCAGAAAACACAAAGAAGAACTAGAAATTCTCTGCTCAAGTTGCAGAACAAGAAGAACCCATTTTGCAGTTTTGAAGAAAATTAAAATACCTTGTTGGGATGTGGAATGAGGTGGGTTCCAATACTTAAGAACACTCCTCCCTCTGAACTACAAAACATTAAGCACTCAAATTCAACACAACAGATTTAGAAATGTGAATAAATTAGGAATCAGAAGTGAGTGAAATGAATGGCTTTACCAAACAGAATTGGAATTTGATGGTGCAGAGCAAATCAACTTCTTCCTTTTGTGAATTGAATATAATTTTGGTGAATTAACTGTTGAAATGGGTTGTAAAAATGTCTTCGTATAAGAAATACTGCTACAGAGCTTGAATAGAGGAGATTCCATTGCCCTTTTCACCTTCTACTCACATTCACAAGCTCGAAGAACTTGTAGCCAGGGATTGTGGGTTTCTCATTGGTCCACGTCAGCAAAAATTAATAAGATTTTGCCTAGTTTGATAAAATATTTTTTTTTTTTTTTGAGAAATTATTCTTTGAAAAATGCTTTTTTTGGATTGGTGGTTAAGTAGGATTTTTTATTTTTTATTTTTTAAATTACTTATTTTACCAAAAATAATTTTAAAAATCACTTTTTTTCTGATTTTGGATGAGTAATAGTTAAGTACGTTCTTAATCTGAAAGGGGATCAAGCAAAAATGAACGAAATGGATAATTCTGCCATGGGATTTGTACAAGGCAAGTCCTCTTCTCATTTACTTTTGATTATTGTATGAAAGGGATTTACATAATCTTGATTTGTGAATGCGTCAGCTTGTTTTTCCTGTGATTATATCGTAGTTCCGTTGCAGATAAGGCCGGCGATAGCGATTCGGACACGAACTCCGATGAGGCGTTCGATTACTACCAGCCAATCTCAACCGTAACCGCCGGCGACGACGACGACGGAGCTGTCTTCGACCGAAATTCTGATGATGACGAAGTCAACAATCACAACTCTAATTTCCATCCTCTGCCCAATGGCTACGCGTCGGGACATTGTATGGTGAACGGATTTTTATCGCTTGATCTGAGCGATGAAGACGAAGAGGAAGAAGAAGAGAGGAGTAGGGAGACTTCTGAATCTCAGAGGGAAATAGAGAGAGCGTTCAGAGAGGACGAGAGACGGCGTCAAGCTCCTCTGACGTCTGAGAATGCCAGCAGAGTGATGGAGGCCATGAGGGGAGTTTCGATTGGCGGATTGACTCCGGACTGGGCGGGTCGGATCCCCGAGGATCAGTGGATCGATCAGCTCCGAAGATTGAGACAACCACCATCTACTGGTACTGCTTCTTCTACAATTGAGAGCTGAATGAGCGATTTTTATTCTCGTCTACTGTTTGATGAATTGTCTGAAAGATCAAATTTATTTCAGTGTTACTTTCATCCGAAATATGCTGCTACTTACTGTGGATTGATTACCTTTCTAATGATATGCATTTTGAATCCAATTTGCTAATTTCTTGTTTGATCACTGACTTGGGTTAGATTTTAACATTAACTTTTATGTACATTAATTTGAAGTTCAATTTGAGAACTAATTCAGACTGAATTAACTAATTTTGTGAAACATTTATCAAGTTAAAATGCAATCTTGGTTAATAACATGTTAATAAACCTTCTTCCAGGTCCTAATCCATGCTGAACAGGATTTTAAATAAATCAGTAGCTTTATCTGGGGAGTCATTGTTTTCTCATCTCTGTTGATGCTGTCAATGGACCTTTCAATCTTGACATAGTAGATTTGCTAGACCGAACAGTTGTTGAACTGAACTAGATGGTTCAATTTGGTTCTCGGATGTTTTACCAAGAACTCAGCTATTTATTATAGTTCTTGGTCTAATATTCTAAATTGAGGTTGACCCATCTTCAACTTTGCGGGTTTTTCTGCCCCGCTACTTCTTCATTCTTTACCTATTTTTCAGATTGATCTTCCATTTGTATTTTTTCGACCCGAGGCAAAAGACAATCACAGAAAGAAAAGTTTTTTCATGCAATGCATAGGCTTAAATGTGTTTTTACCAATAACTCAGCTATTTAGTTCGGTTTTTGGTTTAATATTCTAAATTGAGGTCGATCCATCTTCAACTTTGCGTCTTTTTCTGTACTGCTACTTCTTCATTCTTCACCTACTTTTTGATTGATCTTCCATTTGTACTTTTTCGACCTGAGGCAAAAGACTAGCATAGAAAGAAAGGTTTTTTATTGCAATGCATAGGCTTAAATGTGTTTTTACCTAGAACTCAGCTATTTAGTTCGGTTCTTGGTTTAATATTCTAAATTGAGGTCGACCCATCTTCAACTTTGCGTCTTTTTCTGTAGTGCTACTTCTTCATTCTTCACCTACTTTTTGATTGATCTTACATTTGTATTTTTTCGACCTGGCAAAAGACTAGCAAAGAAAGAAAGGTTTTTTCTTGCGATGCATAGGCTTAAATGTGTTTTTACGAGGAACTCAGCTATTTAGTTCGGTTTATGGTTTGATATTCTAAATTGAGGTCGACCCATCTGCAACTTTGCGTCTTTTTCTGTAGTACTACTTCTTCATTCTTCACCTACTTTTTGATTGATCTTCCATTTGTATTTTTTCGACCTGAGGCAAAAGACAATCATAGAAAGAAAGGTTTTTTCATGCAATGCGTAGGCTTAAATGTGTTTTACCAAGAACTCAGCTATTTAGTTTGGTTTATGGTTTAATATTCCAAATTGAGGTCGACCCATCTTCAACTTTGCGTCTTTTTCTGTACTGCTACTTCTTCATTCTTCACCTACTTTTTGATTGGTCTTCTATTTGTACTTTTTTCGACCTGAGGCAAAAGACAAGCATTGAAAGAAATGTTTTTTCTTGTAATGCGTAGGCTAAAATGTGTTTTATTAAGAACTCAGCTATTTAGTTCGTTTCTTGGGTTTAATATTCTAAACTGAGGTCGATCCATCTTCAACTTTGCATCTCTTTCTGTCCCGTTACTTCTTTATTCTTTACTATTTTTCGATTGATCTTCTATTTGTAATTTTCATCCCGAGGCAAAAGACAAGCATAGAAAAAGGTTTTTCATGCACGTGAATGGAGCCTCAAATCCAAGTTTATTTTTTAATTTCGAGATTACAACTTCTGCATTTCTTTAATATAATCTGCTTTTGCATATCAGGAAAAAAAAATCACTTGTTCTCTCTTTATATGCTGTGTAAATTCTTGTTATTGCTTCATCCTCTTAGAATGAGCTCATTTTCTGGCCAATAATAACTTTCAAATCATTTTCATTTACTTATTTATAAATAATTTCCTTCCGCTAGATAAATTCTTACTTATTTTCACCTGCGATTTTTTTTTTTTTTTTGGTAAAACCTTCTAACTTTTCAACCTTCACGGCATTTAGAAATTCACACTTCAATCCCTGCAAAATTAATATATTTTGTAAAACCTTTAAAGTCTGTTCTCTTTCTCTTTCTGTTTCAATTTTGTATTTTGAGTTTTGAATTCATTTTGAGTTTTGTGGTTTGAGTGTCCATTTTGAGATTGTTGAAAATGTGTTCTTATTGGCATTTTGAAAAATTGTTTTGAAAACACCCAAACGCGTTTATAACTGAAAACACAAAAAATGACAAATTTACCGTGTTGAGCTTTCTTTGTAAATTTTTAACTTGTTTTCAAAAACGCGTTTTCGAAAATGGAAAAAAGAATACGTTTTCACTGTTTTGAAATATCGAAAACAGAGAACGACTTGAAAATTATAAAGAAAACAGACCCTTAACTTTTCAACCTTCACGACATTTAGAAAATTTGAATTCTTCAACAAGTCTTTGAAACGTTTTGAAAACTCAAAAGAGTTCTTGCATTTTATTTTAACGGGAAACATTTTGAAGAGATATGAAGCATTGAAAATTAAACACAATTGTTTTCACTTTTTAATTGACAGATTCACTCCAAGTATTGTCTGTTACTACATCGTATTCCGAAGGCCAAATTTTTGCACTGATAATGGGGCAATGTATATTATATATTTTAAAAAGAAAAGATTAATGAAGCTCTAGCTTTCTGGAATTGAAAATGCATGCAAAATCAATTACTTTGAACAAATAGAAAAAAGGAAAAGTAATTACCAAACACAGCGGACTTTTGAAATATCAAATCATAAATTTGGTAGTCAATGTTGAAGATAAAATTTTATTATATTTGTCTCCATAAGGGGCCATGGGCAATGGGTTAAGCCTAGCTCGACTCGTGTCTAAATTTTAGGATCGGCTCGGTCTTTTGGCTTGTGGGCCGAGTCGAGCCAGTGGACTTATTTTTATAAAAAATTAAAATAAAAAACATACAACTTTTTTAAGAAATTAATATACTAAGTCAAGAAATTAGGAAAAAATGAGCTAGCCCATAAGTTCAAACTAGTGGGTTCATGGGCCTGAAGAAAAAATGTTGAGCTCGAGTTGGTCCATGACTAGTACTAAAACGAGTTCGAACCGCCCATATGTTGAGCTGGGACAAGCCAAGCCCATTTGCCACCCTCATCTATAAGTTAAAAATTTTTAGATGAAAGAAATTCAGACGATATCAGAATTGACAAAGATCTTGAATTTGAGTCTCACTATAAATATATTGAAATAAATGTATTCAATTTGTGCACGTGAGAGAGCATGTTAAAATCAATCTAAATAGGTCAAGATGTTGTAAAATGTAAAATTTAAATTTTTCAAAGAGACCGAACAAGATGTGGGAAGAAAATGGGAGGTTGTTAGAGCATCTTCAATACTCTTTAAATATAAGATATTCTTTGTTTTAAAGAGTTAGCCAATTAAAATTATGTTTCAAAAGAGACTCTTTAAATTGACATTGTAATTTAGAGAATGAGTTATCACTCTCTATAATTAAATGCATTCAAAGTTTTTTAATTTTCAATGGAAAAAAACAATATAATAATTTAGAGGAAAGTTGGTGAAAATAAAATACAAGGAAAAACAATAAATATTTTTTTGGAGTATTTAAAAAATTTTGCTTTTTAAATTTACAATTACTTTTTAAAGTATAGAATATCCTCTTTAAAAAAATAGAGAGTTTCGTGGAGATATTCATGTCACAAAAGGCAGATATGCCTGTTGCTGACTATATATGAGATAATTAATTAAACTAATAAATATGATTACTTGGAAGAATAGGGAAGTTCCAAAGTATGACCTACAAAGTGATGTTGGGGTGGTGAAGGACAATAAATGGAGTATGATTTTAGTGATCTTTGACTCTCGAGATTTATAATTAAGAGTAATCAGTTTTCATACTTTAATTAGCAAAAATGGGAATTAATTACAACTCAAAAGTGACAACCATAAATGTCAAGGTGTCCTTTACCATCTCTCTCAATTCAGCCGCGAGATGATGATACCTTTTGAGTTTAATTTTTTTCTCTTTTTTTTTGGGCAAATTTATCCATCTGTAATTGTTGGCTTGTTTAGTTGTTTTTAGTTCTTAGTTCTTTGCATTCACAAAGAAATGAACACAAATGGCATGTTTAATACTGCAAATTGGATGTGATTGGATATGTTAACCACCATACATTTTATATGTCCTTTTTTATATTTAATCGCGTCGTGTCTTATTTAATGTAATGTATAACGTACCAAATATGATAAAAGTGGTTATCATAACATTCTTGAAACGCCATATCTTTTTAAAAACTATCTTTGCAAAGATGAAGCGTTACAATGAACTTCAGCAATGTACATAAGTTTTGTACAACAAAAAGATTTTATTCAGAAAATTCAGCAAAATAAAATAGCAGCTATGAAGGATGGTATTTCTCCCACCTAACCCAACTCTTATCTTGAAAGAATTAGAGGCTAGGGTGAGAGTAGCGTGATTTGCCTCTAGCCTAACAAAATGACAACCTAAAGCCTGAAAGAAAGCTAAAATATAAATTAATTCTTGTACCAGAGGAACCCAATGAGAAGCGTCGTATTCAATTATCCTAGCGATATGTTCGGTAAAGTAAATTAAACGTGATAAAAAAAAAAGAAAATTTTGATAAAATAAGTGAATTCCTCGTTTTATCTCCTTTACAAAAACAACTTCCAATGGAAGTAAAAATCTATTACAAAGAACCCAAAAAAATAATAGTAAAATCAGACATGAAAGACACAGAATAAGGATGAATCATAACAAATCTCTTACATTTGATGTTGTCCCTAAGAGATATATAGTTAGGCCTTTGCAATTTGTCCATACATCATATCAATAATTTGAAAATATTTTTATTGAAAATTGATCAAGAATATAGAAACACTATAATTAGTATGGCAAACATGTTGATGAGACCCTGTGACTTATATAAGAAGCTTGCAATAATATTATATAACTCCAAAAGAAATAAATTAAAAGGTATGTATTATCGACTGAATTTCTCTTAGCGCTAGTATTAACCATTTCGAAGGGTAACAATAGTTAAATATCTTATAGTCGGTCAATTTTTTTGGGTATAATACTAGTGTAAAGGCACGTTTGACAAGCTTTTACTTTTGCTTCTACTTTTTGTAGAAATGCTTTATAAGAAAACTATTTTAGATCAGTTTCCTGTAAACCCTCTTCAAGGAAGACAAAATACTTCTAAAAAATTATTTAAACATGTTAAAAATTAACTTCTTAGTCTCAAACATTTTTTACTTTTCAAAACTCATGTCAAACGGGTCCCAATAATTATCCTATCATGAAAAGTTGAATTAGCTAAGCTGCAAAATTAGTGGGGGGAAATTAGGCGAAGTCCATTGAATGTTACCATATTCCATGGGAATTGAATATCGTAGTCGGCACAAGTAGAAAGAAGGAGAAATACAGAATAAAAGAAAGCCAAGATTGAAAAAGTAAAACATACTTATTTTTGTTCCAACAAGTGTCTTCATATTACAAAACAGCATATAAGTAAAATTCGTCCTAGGATGGACCAAATCCCATGCTATTTTATAATTCTATTACTTAGTCTATGGACTATATATGCCCAGTAGAAATGATTCACATGGCATCGCTCTCACGTCCCATTCCTCCTATAAATACACTTCCACTTTCACATTTCTTCTCCACCATCTCTTAGATAATCACTCTAAAGAAACTCCTAAAAGAGGGTTAGGGTTCGAGGAAACTAGAAACTCGATTTCGTAGTATAGAAGAATCTGTAAAGCTCAGGAGGGATAGCGCCGCAAGGATCAATTTTCCATCATTAGTGGCGCTATCTATCCTGAGTTTCATGGGTTGTTCTTGCTTATCTCTGGTGGTACCGCAGATACAATTACAAATTGAGGAGGAATCTTTACGAGTTGGGTATGTTTAGTTTGTTCATCAAATACTTCTCTTTTTCTTTCTTTATAGAAAGATCAAAGGGCTTCTTGAGTTACACTTTTGGCATGTTTTTTAATAATTATAGATAAATTAATAACCTTGTCGATTTCTGTAGCTCAGACAAAGTGATAACCTTTTTACGAAACAAGAACAAGCTACATAATTAAGAAAATCCTGATCAGACACAAATTATGGCCCTCTTCACGTTTTATCTAAATTTCTTATGGAATCACAAAATTCGAGGAAAAAAATATGGATATAGCAAGGGTTTTGTATGTCAACCTGGCTACTGATCTGTGATCTGTGATATATATAACCATGGTAACAATACACATGAAGAGGGAGAGAGATACACACACATACACACTCATTTTGGTATGCCTTTTCAATGAACAAGGTGTTTAACCACCGCCCCATCCTTCCACCCGGAAGTTGATGACTATTTATAGTTATTACCTTGACACCAAAGTAGAGTTCGACTCGGTGCTTCTTCTTCTTTTTTTTTTTTGTCCTAGTTGATCCTGATTCGATATTAGAAGTATACCGATATTCCCCAATAACCGACTACTCTTATCTGTAAATACTGCATAAACTATCTCTCCTGTGTGTGTAGTGGGGAGATGGTTTGAATAAGTTCATGTGATTTCTACTATTGACGAAAGGGCATGAAGGAATTTGATCTAAAGCTGAAATTTATAATCCTTCTTTTACTAGTTTACTTCTCAATTATGTGTGACACCAAATATTTAATTAAAATATGGCCAATCTTATAAACCAGATTATTTTCCAGGATCCTTGAATCTTCTTCACAGCTTAACCAAGGCCTGTCCAAGATAATATTGTTCGTATTAATTAAAAACTATAAAATAAATATGACCGAGACAAAAATGCTTAGACGAATAGAAGAATTTGAATAACTTAATTTTCTGTAACCTGTGTAAACAAACACAAGTTTATCTCGAAATCAAGTCCATGATTATTCTTCTTCTTGTACGTACTTCTCTAGCTGATATCTTTGTTCATGAATTTTGGTTCATATTTTCAAACTCTCAGTACTGCAATTGAATTTATTTTTCACTTTTCCTTTACACAGAATTAATTCTGAGATCTGAGGAATATGCAGTACGAAAATTAAGTTTGTGGTTAGAGTGGATAGCCATTAATGCAGTCTGAGACTGAAGCATTCTCCAGAAAAATGCCTTTAAGATATCAGTTATGGGCTTTAGGGTTTTTATGTGCCTAGCTTAAATTTGTTGCAGCTTTTTAATAAGGGTCATGAATAACTGTGGATGTTGACTCCTTTTCCAGCTTCTATTAGGTCACATCTTGTTACCTTTCTTTAACTATATTCATTACTTCATCAATCTTTTACAACTAATTGTTGTTAATTCTCTTAGTGTCGTATTAATTAATTTAATCTTACATTATTCCTTCATGCAGATGTATTTTAATCTCAGAAAACCCTACTCAGAAAGAAGTTGATGGCAAAAATTGACTAATTAGAAAGTCTCAAAAGTTATTTTAATATCACATACTTATCCATCTTAGCATAGATATTGGAACTAGGGACCAATGGTTTTGAAATACCATTCCACAGGTAGGGCTATGATTTGAGGCAGCATACATTTTTATATTAGCAGATTGCAAATCTTAAGAAATTTGATGTTACTTTAGGGTACATGAGATGTTTTGCTGTATGGAGACAAAGAAACCAGTTTATCTCCATCCTTCTGATCCTGTTGTTAATGTAATGAAGATCCCTCTAATCTTTAGGTAGTGCACAATTTGCTTGCACAGAAGCACCCACCCAAAAACTCATAGTTGGGACACTTTAAATCTCAGTTTTGTAGAAAACTACTCTCTCTCTCGTAAATGTTCACATATATGCATACAGAGTTCTACGTACGCATTCAATGCCCCCCACTTGGTCAAGTACCAGCTGCTTTGATGGTATGCCCCCGATCAACTAAAAGGAAAGTAGCCTGAAGATATTGGTTCAAATCCAATTGGTGAGATGACAATTTAGCTGGTCATGGCCAATTATTAAAGAAGGATAGTTTCCTAGCGAGAGTAGTTGAGTCATTTCATATAATGATGTTTTTTATTCCTCATGAACTGTATACGATCTCAATGAAGGCTACGAAAAGGATGGGGTGAGGTACCTCAGCCGGTGTTATAATAATACGTAAATAAGTTTTTCTAGTACCACCACTCTTTTCAATAGTGCATCGTATGTAATAGAAGTTCTTTCAATTGCTCGAGTGATTGCCCTTTAGCCTATTGTTTGGGACTTCTTTTCTTTTTTAATATATCAAGGAGTCTAATTATCCCATCAATCCCCAGTCGACACTGGAATTTTAACAATGGCATGTTGTGACCAGAATCCAATGAAATGTGTATAACGCATTTTTTCTACAAAGTGCTATATAGTATAATGGACAAGATTTCAACTTCTTTTTACTACTCAGTACTATCAAATTAATCAACCTTATACTAAACGGATATAGGCCGCTACAAGTATACATATACATTTGTAATCAAAGGAATAACCCTTTCGAAAAATTCAAAAAACTTCTTAATGCGCATGTAGAGCATAATTCTCCGGCCATGTAACCAGTGGAAACGTAAATTAATTATATATTAAAAAAAAGAAAACTGTAATAATTGAATTGGAGACGGGAAGATGAAAATCAAACAAATTAAACAATTCCATGAGCTATTTCCCTGTATTCAGCTTTAGGCACTTGGAAGTGTCGTCATTGGTTAATTAATTTTTAGAAGACCAAGACAATTTTTTGCCCAGAAAAGTAAAATAAGAACAAGTAGAACGTAAGATAAATGGACAAGCTAGTCAATCAGAATCCATATACACGGTGATTGGACCTAAAGAATAGACTTGCTTTGTTGACAAATTCACAGCAAAGGTGCAGGAGATCATGTCAAGATTGTGATGGAGTGTTAGATCATGATAAGATTTACCTCCTTGAAGGGATATATATAGGGGTAATTAATATTTAAAGGCTTGTTTTTTAGAATGTTATACTTGGTTACATTTTCTTTAGTTATTGGTTGTTTCTAGTTTAACTGTTAAGATTTCTAGATAGTTGATTAAGTTATCTTTGAATATCGAATTAACGGTTGTTTAAATTGTGTGGAACTTAATCGTACACTTGTCATAAAATATATATTTGTTATGGTATAGGTATGTTTTGATCATTCTGATATAGGAGTGTCCTTATTTACTAGCCTTGAAGAAAATGAACTCAAATTCTTCTTATGCGTGTCTTAATATAACCGTTGAAAGATGAATTTTGAAAAAAAAAAAAATCGTTCAAAATTGATATTTCACAATAGTTATCTAAACTTTGAACATGGTAGATGAATATAATGTGTTAGTAAGTTATATCGCAAAAATGTGATAGACGTCTCATGTTGACATATCAAGCCCATCTCACCAACACACGATTCTCTCCTCAAGACCAACCATCTAGGGCCATGTGGCTATCCGCCAACGTGGTGCATGGAGCGCAACACCATATTGTCAAGAGCTTGACCACCGCAGTGGTGGAATCCTTGTAGAACGCTGGCATTTTGATGGTGCACAATAACAATATAAGTGCGATTCACCTACTTGTAGAACGTTGATAGATGAAATTACGTTCAATCATGATTAAATTCGTTAATGAGAGTGTACCAGGTAAGATTACTCCAAAAATCTATATACCCTCTCCATATATTAAGAAGGTACACTATGCAGATGCATTTTATATATAATTCAAACATTTTTTTCCCTCTTTAATAACTTAAACGGTACTTGAGGTTCCATTATTAAGAAGGTACACTATGCATATGCAGTTTATATACAATATAACATTTTTTCCCTCAATAACTTCAACACTTGAGTGTCAATCAGGAACAGATCCCAGACCAAATTACAAGTCAGGTTAATATATAAAAATGTAAAATCACAAATGAAATTTTTTTTTACATAAAAAAAAAAAAAAAATCTTTTTACACCAAAAAAATGAAGAGGATTGGGACTGTGGCCCAGCCCAGTCCCCCTACATTAGTCCCTGGGGTCAATTATGCCACCCCTTGATGCCTTTATTTTTGATATCTAGAATCCGTATTCAAGATCTTGCTTCATTCTAGCAATTCACATCATGCATCCTTGATGCCAAAGCCATGGCAAAATGCAAACAAAAACTTCAAACACGAAAAAAAGAAGAAATAACTCCACCACGCAACATTCATAAAACCCGCCCATAAATATAGGGGCACCATACACACTCAAATGTGTTATATGTATTTATAGTTGTTTAGTTAATTTTAAGAACTTTTTTTAGAGATAATTTTTTTTATTATATATAGAGTTAAATGGCTTGTAGTGGCTTCCAAAGCTTGATTATGGATGATATAGGGTGGATTGCACCGTCTCCATGAACTATAGCTTTTGAATAAAGTGGTGACAATATCTTACATTAGTTGGTATTATATTGAAGGTCCCATATTCGAATTGATGCTAGAGCATCTCCATTTGATGGGTGTGTAATGCTTAAGCATGTTTGAAACACAAGGGTTTGGCCCAAAAGGAGTGGCTTGGGGTGGATTCCTAAAGACTAGATTTTGGGTGATATATGGTGGATTACACCTTCTCCATGAATTATAGTTTTTTAGCAAAGTTGTAGCGATACCATACATCATTATTTATGCTTATGTTTGTTTGAGTATATTTCAATTGTGTCTTTATAAGGTTTCCTTCGAATAGAGGACCAAATTGAGTGGGCATTGAATTCATGAGCCTAATTTTTGGTAATATAAGGTAGGTTGCACATCTCCATGAACTATAGATTTTGGGTAAAGTGAATGCGTCTCTCTACATCTGTTAGTGTTGGTATTATAGCTGGATATTTTATGTTCGAGCCGATATTTATATTAATTGATTGTGTGTACAATGTAGGAGCATGCTTGAAACAATGTGTGCCTTTCATCGCTATTTGCATATGTCCTGATGGCTTCTTCCTAAGGCGTGCTTTGAAGTGAGGCCCAATGAAGTGGACTTAGGACGAATATTTGAGCCTCACTCTCAATGATATAGGGTGAATTGCACATTTTCCATGAACTATAATTTTTGGACAAAGTGGTTGCATCTCCCCACATTTGACATATATATACCATTATATTATAGAAGTATGTGCATTTGATAATTTCGTAAAGGAGAGCAAATTGTGTTTCTTACCTTTTGAATTGAAAAATGTAAATTTACGGTACATCACATCTATTCATATACAATTCTTTCAACAATATATAAGTAAGAAGAAAATGTCAACAAACCAGATCAATTACATTACATTTTACGTTGGAATCTTTCTCATCATCAATTTATACCAAAATTATTTACCCAAAATCTCTTGGTCCATTTTATACCATAATTCGAGATTAACAAAATCTCTTGGTCCATTTTATACCAGAATTCGAGATTAACTTACAATAATCTATCTAGTTTTCGACTTTGTTTTAGCTCAATATATACCTTATCAACAAGTCAAGTTGGTATTGTTACGGATCTCAAATATTTACTTATAGCTTGTGTTTGAATCTCATTAAAAGGAGAATATAGTTTTTGAATAGTGATTGATCGGCGAATGTGTGGTAAAAAAGTGATGAAAATTTTTAAATTTTTGTGTAATATTATTTTATTTGGAGAATATGTGATTGAAATGAAGAAACAGAAAAAAATTAGAATAACAATGAGATGAAAATAGGTGTTAAACAGGGGCATACTTTATAGATTGAAATATTTTCCAAAAATATGTCTCTCATCACGACATATCTAGTACACTGAACTTTATAAGATTATGTTCAATTATATTGACTATAGAGTTTGACGCAATAAACATGATCCAAGTCTACTTAGTCGAGGGTATTAATAGAAATGATCATGCTACATGTACTGAATTTTTTTATCTAATTCCTTACCGACTACTCACAATGGAGGGTGGAAACCACATCTTGGGAATAATTCAGGGCCCGCGTGCATGTGAGAGAGGGTAAATAATTAGGTACATTAAATTATGTACAAATATCTTTACCTAGAAAAATGAGTATACCTTACAAAAAGGTAGCTGGCAACAACATTACGGCAAGAATAATTAATGGGCCATCTGGTAAAATGCAGGAATAAAAGAAAGAAGTTAGTGTGGTCCAAAGTACAAATAATGCTATAAATTGGTGGACTTAACATGTCAAAAAACTCGTCCATCTTTAATATTATACCTGCATTCCTACAACCTGCAAATTGACGCCTGCAATGCCGCTGACTAGTATTAAGTGGTAGGTTTTTATTTAAATTACCCCAGTTAATTTTAGTAAATTTTTTAAAAAATATTATGTTAAAATTTGATTCGAATTAATTAATTTTGTGAAATAAAAATAAAAAGGGAAGGAAAATGAACGATGAAAAAGGAAATAGGGGAAGGGTACAAGAAATAAAAGACAAATATGAGGGACTTTATAGGATTAAAATTGCCCTTGTCGTCTTGCACAATTGAATGATATATTGCAAAGAGTTTGTACGATTTTTCTGTATTGATAAAATATGTATTTGGTGATATTAATAGTAAAGTAGTTCTATAGCGTTATCAAAGTATGAAAAACTCATAAGCAACTTTTGTAATGATTTGACGAGGAAATATAATACTTTAAATAATCTTATATCATTTTGTTCTTGTGAACTTTTCAATTTTAGTCAAGTTACACCCTCATTGAACAAAATCCTTGGCTCTACCCTAGAAATATGTACAAGTGTCGAGTTGCACTGGAGAGTTGATGCCTGGTAAGCTTAATCAAAATATTGTTGGATGCTTGTATCAAAATATATGTTGCTTTATTTAGAATCAATTACGAAAGATTTTATGATTATATTAAAAGTGATTATCAGATTTTAGAATTGCTAATGGTGTGTTTGATATGGTTTAATTTTCCAGGGAAGTTGGAATTCGTTTTCCATTTCCACCTTTTAGGCTGTTTGATAGCATTTTTTTTTAGGGAATTTGATTTCTTGGTTGTGGGCCCCATGTGCCAATTTCCTTGATTTTCCAGCTTTTTTTTTTTTTTTTTTTG